>MU224958.1:1448114-1479829 GCA_018584345.1 Thuja plicata | reverse complement strand
CTGAGCTCGGTAGACTCTATCTAATGACTGATATGACATTCTTTACTCGGTAGACTCTGTCTGATGACTGATATGACATTTGTGTAACATCAAAGACAATACACAATTTAAACAATTGTATCCAACAGATACAAAGGCCTTATGAGGGGAGGGAGGTCTACTTCTTGATCACCTAGTATGATTGAGTTAGGGTGTAAAGCTTAAATTTCTTAATGCTTCAAAAATAGGATCAATAACCCCCTCTCTTCTTAAAGATCTTGTAAATATTCTAGAATCCTTTCTGTTAACCTATAAAGATTTAGTTATTTACTAGTTCCTAGGTTGTCTTTCATTTATTGGAACCTCAGGGACTTGATTTTCCACTTGATTCCTGATTGCATTCAGTTATTGCCTTATCCTTTTCCTTAACAATAGAAATATCAAGTTGTAAGCTAAATCTTCTTCCCTTTCTAGCACTTTGATTGTTCTCCTATAATATTTGTGGCCCCTTTATGTACGCCAAGATAAAGTTTTCAATTGGTTGATTATATCTTCATGTTCATCCTGAAATCCTAGATTAGGTTGCAAAATAGGGAAGATGTTCTCATGGGGCAATAGAAATTTTCCCATATATAGGCAATTGTTCTTAATAACTTTATCCAATTCTACCAACAGAGTCACCAAAAAATTTTTGGTTAACATATTTTTCCCCATTATGATATGTATATTTGATTCTATAAACCCGTTTAAGGACTAAAATGATAACCAGAAGTTGGGGTAACTATAAAAAGTTACCCTCTGAATGTAGGTACAAATCCCTTTATGAGATTCAATGAATAATTAAACTGAAAATAAAATTATGATCATACTTTTCACCAAAAAGTACTAAAGGCTTGTAATACCCACTCTTATTTTATTTTCAGTTCATGTTGTTGTACTCTTTTAGGCAGTGGTTTCAGTTGTTTGGCCAAATTCCTGTAGGCCACATTTCATGTGAGTTGTTATTGTTTTGATACTTGATTATGATGTCATGGTTTTATCTTATGCATAGATAGATGTGATGATATTATCATGTGGATTATTATATGTCGATTTCAGATTATGTTATACTTACCCCATACTTGCATGTGTATGGTTGTCTTATATGTGAATGTACTTGCTGATGTGTTGTTGTAGTAGAGGATGGAGGCATAGTTACTTGCTTTGCGAGATCCACATGTCCGACCAATCCCTATCATTGTTTGTGATATTATGTTACATGTACATGCATGTTCTTTTGATGACAGGATTGCAGGTACAGGGCATCATCTTCCCTGAATTGGAAGGAGTGAGCGTGCCCATAAATATTCATCTCAATGGTAAAGAGGGGAGGTAACATACAGATCTAAAACCCTAACCTAAGCATAATCATCCTAATGTTGGATGAGTTTCAGTTTGACTACCCTATTCGGATTTGCCTAGTTGACAGGAATTCAAATATCCCTTCCTTGAGTATGTGTGATTTTGTTTGTGATTGCTTTCAGGTGATTTATTGGATTATTGAGTGATTTTCCATGTTCTATGATTTAATGGATTATAGTTGAATTAATTATTTAATTTTATCCTATGTTTATTTGTGATAATTAATTAAATTCAAATATTTGAATATTTTGATTTAATTAAATATTTAATTGGAAATTAAAGTGAATATGCTTTTACAATTAATTAAATGATTAAATATTTAAGTTGCATGTATTATTGTGATATAAATATTTAATTCATTTAATTTAATATTTTATTAATTACATGTGCATGAATGTGTTAAAAAAGTATTTTCAAATTCAAATATCTCAACTTGATATTAGGAGTCAAAGTTGAGTTGTGGCAATAAAGAATATTTTAATTATTTAATTTGGATTTACTTTCAATTTCAAGTTGAGTTATTTTAGGGATTGAATGGGGAGTTGTCATTAGGGTTTGCACAATTAGGGGAAGTTGATTCTCTTTAGGAGAATTCTCCTCTCATTTCCCTCACAACAGGTTTTGCATTTTGGAGAGCTCTTGGTGATTTGAGATTTTTGAAGGATTGAGGATTGTTGTGGTCGCTTGTTGTTTTTGGAGTTTTTGAGTGATTTCTCAGATTGCATGTGTTTGGATCTTCGTAGTTTCCAGATCTGTGGTCGAATTGTGCTTGAACGGTTTCAGATTTTCTATCATCTTCAAAGACACAATCCTCCATTTCTAGCATTGGAATCAAGGTAGGTTTTATTTGCTATATGTTGTTTCAATTTTGTAAATCTAAGGTTTTCAATGTTGAGTGAATGCATGTTTGATATTTTGGCATTTAAATGGCTTATAAGTGTTTATATGTTTTCAGGTATTTACAAAACCCTTAGATCTGAATTTCTTTCATTTTATATAAACTTAACATTGTAGCGTTATGCTGGCAAAATTTTGTAGGAAGATTCATCCTAGAACTCCTAGAAATCAATAAATCAATTTGCTATATAGTCTTAACTATAGAGGAAAGAAAAATAATTTAGGAATGAGAATATATTCCTTGAAAAAAATTAATTGGGTGGAAAAATTGAAGTCTGTCAATTATTTTATTCACCACTAAAAAAATTAAATTGCCCGGGAAAAGACAAAACAGTAAAAGACGAAAATGTGTGTGCAAAAGAAAAGAAAGAAAAATAAATAGAAAGGAGAAAAAAAAAATATCCCTTTGTTATTTTCCGTTTTTCGGATTTGTTAAATTAAAAAAAAAAAACTAACTTTATTAAAAAACACAGTTTAAAAAAAAAAATCTTTAAAAAAAATATATATATTATAAAGTTTGGGGGGGTGGGACCCCATCCCCACACCCCCACGCCTCTAAAAGCACGCAGCTTTAAAACTACAGGCGGGTAGTACCGTCGAGCTGACCAGTCGCCATCGATGTCGGTGGCTATGGAGTTAGGAGGATGGGGGGAAACCGTGTGGGCCCCCCACATAAAAGTTATCTTTAAATTTTTAATTTTTGTTTATTAAAAAAAAAAAAAAAAACGTAAATTAGTTAATGCATTTTGTTTATATAAAATGGTTAATTTTTAGTTTATTTAATTCATTTTTAATTAGATTTTATTTATTATTAAATTTAATTAATGTTTATTATGTATTATAATTTGTTTTATTAATAAATTTATAATATATTTAAAATATAATCACATATTAATTTATATTATGAGTAGTTCATATTATATTAATCTTATAATATGATTATTTAATAATATATTTAGCTGTTAATATGTTTACAATTAATTTTTATTAATATGTGAATATTAAATTTAATTAATACATATATTTTTGTTAATTTTAATTAAATACGTAATTGTTTTAATTAGAGTTAATCAATGTGGATTGTAATCTGAAGAGATTTGAGACTTTAGGTTTAGACAATTAATTTGATATAATTAATGAATATTTTGATTAGCTTACTTAAATTACTAGAGGTAGTTCTAAATGGAGTTAATGCAAATGATCTTAATTAATTCGGATTAAGCTATTGTTTAAGTGAAGTTTATGTTTGAGTTAACTATGAATGATTATATGCTTATAGTTCATTTTTCAGTTCTTAAAGACGTCTTATATTTTATGCGTCCTTATGGTTTTCTTTTGTGTATATGTGTTGTTATTAGGGAATTAGATGACCTAGGATGTATACAGAGGCCAGAGGGGATGTTTAGCATTTTTTTTATTATATGGCGTGTGTGTTTCATGATATTACCCTAAATTGACCATGTAACCCGTTCGATCTTGTTATCTAATTGAGTACCTATATGTGACCGTTCATGTTGTATGGGATACTGGATTTGGGGTATTCTTGGGATGTGACCTATGCTAGATCTTTGTTAGGATTTGTGAGCCTAGGGTAGGTTACCTAGATGTGTAGTAGGGGGTGGCTTGCAATAAGTTCCTTGTCCGTAAGTGACTACTGGATTGCTTATTGTAGAGTTCACTTAATAAGTGATAATTAAATACATACTGAGAGATTAAAATGAACTAATAAGATATGATTCTCCTCACCCATGCTTGAGTGCTAGTAAAGACTGAGATGGAGGATGCGATAATGCTTGCCCCTTACGAGGTGCGGGTTCTGGTATAGTTAGTGATCTTGTCAGTTTGAGAGGTCATTAGCTCCATGTATGGTCACTTAAGTATCAGAATCCATTGGGATTTCTAGGATAAAACTTAAGGGTTAAACGTACATGATGACACCTTCCTTTACACAGTCTAGATTTCCTACATGTGTCAGTTGCCTCTGGAATAGTGAGTCTTACCTTTCATGTTGTGTAGTATACCTGGATTAGAGAGCTATTAGGATCCCTTGCTTAGTGGTTATTCCTTATTGGTTTTGGATATCTGATTGGGGTCTGTTGTTATCTCCTCAGCATAGTGGGGTGGACCTTTGTGGTTCCACATGGATGGGTGGTAGTGGTTCTTTATCCATTGAGATTCGACGTCCTTGTACCAGGTGCTTGATGGTTCTTTGCGGATGAGCTCTTTATGTTACTTCATCATTTATTATGTAATTTTATTATTGTAAATCTTGTATTAGAGTATCGCATGTGATACCTAATCTAGAAATTGTATATTAAATAGAGTAGAGTGATTAGCACATACCCTGCGACATGTGCAGTGGATGTGAGTTTATGGTGGTTTCATGGTTATCCATGAGGATTGTAATTATAGTTTTGTAAGTTGTATTTGATTTATCTATTCAGATGGAATCTTTTGTTATATGGTTAGTTGTGTTTTTCTTTAAGTAATTCAATGTCATGGAACCCTTAAGTCGTGTAATCTATGTGTGTGTAAGACATGTGTATAAATGGTATTTGCTTCTGCTTTAATGTATGTCTCTTTATGTAAACTTTAAAAAAAAAAAATTGTTCAGCAAACATAGTATCATGTTTAGGTTAATCTCTCTTGGGTTCCCTAGCGGGGCATTACAAGGCTACTACCATTCATGCATAAACATGCCATGAATGTGAATCTTCAAATATAAGAAATCTCAATGATAAAAGTGCACAAACTTTGATTGTATTCATTCAGATACATGAGAAACTTTCAAAGACATAAAAAAAACATTGCATTGAGAAATAAACCCACATAGATATTCTTCCACACTAATTCAAACACACAGATTCAAATATGCAACCATCATCTATTTATTTCATTTACAAAAAATAATTCTTCAAAGTATCATGTATCACAAGATAGAAAGCTAAGTTTATAAGTCGTGCACAAAAATTCAAAACTTTGTTAAGTCACTTTAAAACATAGATATATCTAGAGTTTTTAAAACTAGCTTAAAACTCAGAGTTACATTAAGTCTCACCCCAGGTAAAATATAGTTTTAAAGCTGCTTCAAAATATAAATTTAAAAACTCGTAACTCCTTAAACTAAACAAAAAAATAAGGAAACTCAACAACATGATCATGTATGAGATGGTACCCCGGAGTCATTAGATTGACCTAGATCAGGGACTGGGAGATGTGGAAAGTTTTATTCTCTATAAGTAGTAACAAACTCTAGCATTACCAAAAAAGTTTGGAATACCTATGTGCACTATTATTTTCTTCCATACATCCTTCTCTTTTACAAAAGCAACCACATTTTTTGCATACTCTGGGAGTTGGTTGATACATAATGCCAACATGGACTCAATTCTTGCAAGGATAGATCCATCAAGTGTAGGTACTAGTGGTCACCCCCCTTCAGGTGCAGGTGGAGAAAAGAATACATGAGATGGACAGAGTTAGGTTGCCCCTATTGATCAATTGTGACATGTATATTGATGTATTAATGATTTTTTATGTATCATGTTTTGAGACTTGTGTATTTTTCTGGAGATTTGATGATGAACTTTTCTATGGAAATTTTATGTGGAAAGTCTCACCCTTCTTGATACTTATGATTTATCTCCTTTTGATTTCTTTATATATTGGACTTTATTATTTTTGATTATCTATATACATTATGCAGATGGATGCAGTTCTATATGGTCCTCTATGCATGTTTTTGTAATTTCTATACAAGATATATGGACGCACTTTTCTTTTCTTGGATTTTTATGTTCAAATGTGCATTGATACTTACATGTCTAGATGCATAAATGTTGATGTACTTATTTACCTAGATGGATGGATTACTTAGAAATATAATGTACAGATAAATGCTTATATGATGATTTATCTATATGGATGCATGACTTTATGCTCTTTATATGATGATGCAATGTTTATGTTCATGTAATGATATGATAATGATATGAATGATTTTAATGATGTTAAATAAATGTACCTAAATGTTTATGATATGTACTTAAATGATGAACCTAATATAGAACTAGATGCCATTAAAATACCTTTAATGATCATGTTTAATGATTGAATTGAAATGCACTTAATGAACATAAAAAATGATGATTAATGAACCTAATATGAAACTTACGTAATGATAAGCATATAAATTATGCAATTATTAATGAAATGATTTTGATATACAAAAATGAAATGCACTTAACTTGGATGAATGAACGTAAATGCAAATGAAATGCACTTAATACTAATAATTAATTATTTACTTAACTACACCATGTATTGACTTATATGCACCTAAATGAAAATGCATTGTTTTTTGTTAAAGTCTAATATATTCCACCTAAAGGATAATTTTTATCATTTGACCTTGATTAGCTTTGACCCCCCTTGAGAAATCCCATAACGATTACCAATGCAAGATCAATCTAAATTGAATGCAACTAAAATATTGTAATTTTTCACTGGATCTTTCAAGTTTTCAATTATCATCATTGAGATCTTTTGGATCATTGAAATTGGTACAACCCTCACTGGTTATATTTTCAACCATGATGATATGAATATCACTTTTTTCAGATTCAATGTTTCAAGTGGATCCTGGCATTATGGTATGGAAAACCAAAAATGGCCAAGACATCCTTTTTCATAGATAGATAAAGATTTAATCCCTTTCATATGCAAGTCTCCTCAATGACTCTTTGATGATCATGACTTTAGATGAGTTTACATACTTCTATGAATTAATCCCACAAGCAAAAAACCAAGAAAATATCATGTTTCATCATTTCTCCTCTAGTCAAAAGACATCTTTGAGTTTCTAAAAGACGTGATTTGTCAAAAATCAAGAAACCAACATTTGAATATCTTTGCTTTTGTTATTTGATACATTTTTTTCAGAACAATTTCATCTATTTTTACCATTTTGATCTTGGTCAAGTAGTTTGATTTGATGTTTCAATTGGATTTTATGTGTCACTTTTGATTTTAATTTACTATTTTGATGTTTGAAATTTGAAGTTGTTGAATCAATCGAATAGATCCTAATATCATCATATTTATTTTGCTTAAGTGTATTTGGGCCATGTTTGATCATAGAGTTCCTCCAGTCAATGTTTCTTCTACAAACATACAATACATCATCATCTAGACCATCTAGGAATTTTTATTATACCATATTTTTAAACAAAAAATAGTTGGAAGTGAAATCTTCTTCCCTTTCTAGCACTTGGCTTTCCCTCCTATAATATTTTGGGCCCCTTCATGTACACCAAGCTAAATTTTTCAATTGACTGATTATATATTTATGTTCATCCTAAAATCCTAGATTAGGTTGCAAAAAGGGGAAGATGTTCTCAAGGGGCAATAGAATTTTCCCCCATCTATAGGCGTCTATTCTTAATAACTTTATCCAATTCTCTCCGCAACAAATTCATGAAAAATTTGTCAGTTAACATATTTTTCCCCACTATTATATGTATATTTGACTCTACAAACCCCTTTAAGGACTAAAATGATACCTAGTAGTTGGGCTAACTATAAATTGTTACCCGTTGAATGAAGGTACAACTCCCTTTATGATATTCAAGGAATAATTAAATTGAAAATAAAATTATGATCATACTTTTCACCAAAAAATACCAAAGGCTACTACCATTCATACATAAATATGCCATGAATGTGAATATTTAAATATAATAAATCTCAATGATCAAAGTGCACAAACTTTGACTAGACTCCTACTAAATAAACCAATACAAAGTCATAAACTAGTTATATTGATTCAGGTACATGATAAAATTTCAAAGACATAAACAACCATTGCATTGAGAAATAAACCCACAAAGAGATTCTTCAACACTGATTCAAACACATAAATTTGAATATGCAACCATCATCTACTCATTTCATTCACAGATAAAATATTTTCTTCAAACTATCATGTATCACAAGATAGAAAGATAAGTCTATAAGTCACACCCAAATTTAGACCTTTCTTAACTCACTTTAAAACATATTTATAGCTATATTTTTTGAAACTAACTTAAACTCAGAGTTGCATTAACTCTGACCTCAATTAAAACATAGTTTTAAAAATGCTTCAAAAGATAAATTTAAAAACTAGCAACTCCTTAAATTGAACAGAAAAAATAAGGAAACTCATTGACATGATCGTGCGTGAGTTGGCACCCAAAAGTAATTATATTTCCCTGGATTGATGACTGGGACATGTGGAGATTTTGATTCTATGTAAGCAGTAACAAAATCTTGCATTACTCAAAATTTTGGAATACCTATGCATGTGAAACTCTTCTTCCATACATCCTTATCTTTTCAGATATTTGCAACATATTTCGCATACTCTAGGATTTGATTGATACAAAAATACCATCTAGGACTTGATTCTTGAAACCTTATAAATATCACTCTTCGTCGGTTCTTTATCTTCCTTGACCAAGTCAATTTGTTCCTTGAAGGATTAGATCACCAAGTTGATATCTATCTTTCTTCTATCATCACCCTCCAATAAATTCACATTTATACATTTAAGGTCTTTATACAATGTGTGTGTGTGTGTGTGTGTGCGCGCACACGCGCGTGTGTGTGTGCGTGTGCGTGAGAGAGTGAGAGAGAGAGAGATCTGTCAGAAACTTCACTAAATTCTTGAGTTCCTCACGACCATGTTTGAGCACAGAGTTCCTCCACTCAATGTACAAAACATCATCATCCAGACCATCTACAAAATTCTCAAATAAATATTTCATTATACCATATTTTTTAACATCTTTTATCTGGGAAACAACTACTATCCATTAAGCATATTCTCTTTCCCATGAAGTATTTTGTGTTTCCAATTATTTGATAGTCATCTTGTTGTCATCATACACCTTTTTCAAATAAAAAATATATTGAATTCCTTCCGGAATCACTCCATCTAACCAATTATTAAATACATCAAGCAACATATTTGTTTTATGATTTTGATCCAGCATCTTTTGGTTATTTGGTGATTTTGGATCGAAGTACATAGACATAGATCTATGTAGAATCTTCTTGGTTGAGATCTCAAAGTGATGATTATCTGTAGATCTAGATGCGAGTCCTAAATCTACCTTTTCCACTATAAATTCCTTAGTTGTGGGATCCTGAACTTCATCTTCTCTTGTTTAGTTTCTTCGGCAATCTAGTTCCCTATACTTGGATCTACATCTACCCTAGAAGTAATTTTCAATTTTTGGACTTTGGATTTTTCCCCAAACACTTGTTGACCATGTCCTCGAGTGGTAAAGGAACTGGGACTATATTCATCCTCTTATTAACTGAAGCTTCTAACCACTAAGGAATAGAGACTAAAATTTCCTTACAAAGAGTAAGTTGGTTCAGAGTTGAGCTTAGATCCATCATCGCACTCATAGAATCCAAATTGCTATCTACCTTTTATTGTCCCATATCATTAGGAACATCAAGTTATTGATTATCTACTTCTCTATTTAGGTTCTCCATATTTTCCAATTCCACCACTATCTTTTCCATAGGTTCCTTTCTTTCCTTTCTTCTTGTTCTTGATCTAGTAGATCAAGCAGGGGAGCTAGCTGCAATAGCTTTCTTAGATTTATTGCTGGTTGGAGGTTTACAAACCTTTGGATTGTCAAAACCTACATCATGAGTTTGAATAATCTTATTAGAAGTATTAATAGACGATGGAGATTTTCTGGTAGGTTCAATTGGTTTTTGTTCACTGATTTTTAGTCTTTGTAATCTCTTCCCCCTAAGCCACTTTTATGTTCTCTAGATCACTGGAAATGTCCTTACCTCAATTTGGTCTTTTTCAGTCTTAGTGTGGTTTATCTTTGGGATTTTTTTCTGGTATTTTTGTTCATACAAAGGATATTATAGGTCTCCTTCATCATCTGTCACACCAGTGATACTCATTTTTAAATTTAAAGTAATAATTTTTTGCAAGGAAAACCTACACCAGAGCCTTCTTCTAACTTCCCATTCATCTGAGAAAGCTTCCTAGTAATCCTCCAAATGAGGTATATGTGAGAATTTTTCATCAATATTAAAATGATCTCTAGGAAAACCCTTGCTATCAAAATGGGGTCTAGCTGATGAGATGTAACTGATTGAATGTTTGAAGATGTTAAGTTGGTCACCGAAATGCAGAAAGATAATGCAAGACATCAAATCAATTAATGGATTATATTGTCATTGATGTCAACTTGATATAATCTAATCGGTTATAATCAAAGTTTCAAAGACTTCAGAGAATCAGAGAGATAAATATTATGCTTTCAGTAATGCATAAAAGACAAGCATTCACTATGTGACTTCAAACACTGACAGCTAGTGGAACCCGACGGACAGAGATAACCGAAAGACAAGTCACAATGATGCTCGAGAAAGAACACCGATGATCAATACTGATGACTAGAATCACAAGCATAACGATGGCCAGAATCATAGTGTAAACTGACTGAGAATCCTAAGGAGAATTGGAGTGTTGACCGAAGCTATCAAAGAGTTAAAACACTAAAATTAACTTGAGTTCAGAAATGACAAAATATCTAGTTGGCAGAGCTAAATATGGACTTAACTGGTAGTTATCATTGTTTTCATCAATAAGATAAAGCTAGAGATAAGTAAAGGATTTAAAGTTGTTTGTCCAGTTGGAAAGAAGATCTCTACAAGATAAAACAAGAGTTTTTATTTAAATCTGATTGGCTAATATTGTAGATCACGGAAAGATCAAGAAAATCAAGAACCTAAAAATGGTGATATTATGTCTATAAAGAGACAACTCAATTCATTATGAAAAGAGGGGTGAATGAATGAAAAAGAGGATGCTCAAGAGAAACTGATGAAGAGAAACTTCATACAATCCTGATAAATCAAGATGAAGAAAGAGATAAAGTTTTTTGTGGACACCGAGCAACAAAGCACAGCATCACCGAGTAGAATCAAAGTGGAGTAAAGGTATTAAAAGGGATATATTGATCAAATTAGTTTTATGAGCTTATAATAGATCTGAAAATCTACAAGTATAAGTTGTATATGTGAATAGATCACACTATTTCATTTTAGCCATTGATTCAGAAAGTCTCTTAACCGATAAGGATTTAAAGATACTTTCTTTATTGAGATACATCCCAAAGAGTATCAAAAATTTTGATCATGAAGACAGCATAAGATGTCAGATACCTATTGACAGGCCAAGAGAGTATTTGATCAAGGAAGGTAGCATAGAGATGCCCTATATCAAGTGACTGACTAAACTTTTAAATCCTCTAACAAGGTCACACCTAATAGTGGGTTTGTAACCTTTAACAGGGTTGGCTCTTCACCGAGCTCACTTCAAAAGAGTGAAAATTTTGGGTTATCGGTCCCAAGTGATTTTTCCCTTAACAGGGTTTCCATGTTTAAAATCCATGTGTCAATGTGTTTATGAGTCATTACTTTAGTGTTTTGCATTACACATAGCCTAAATGGAGTGATCGGTATACTCTAGATAATTTATTGTCTTTCGGTAAATTAACAGACTGTTATTTGGTAAGCATACAAAATAAGGTTTAATAAAGAATTCTAAGCAGTAGTAATTTGTTATTTGAAGGTATTCATCTTATAGGACTGAAGATAACTAGAGGCTTAATAGTGTGGTACTAATTTTTTGGGTTGATTATTGGAATATTTTTTAGGCCACTGATTCACCNCCCCCCCCTCTTAGCTATTACTAATAATTGGTATCAGAACTTGTGTGCTTAGAAAGGGAGTTTAACAACTCAAGAAAAAGATCACAAGATGAACAGATGAGATGTGCCCAAGTTGAATAAATAAAAATTTGCATCATGAAAAAGAAGAATAAGACTCCACCAATCAGGTATTAGAAATGATATTACTCAATACCTTGATACTAAATATGTGTTGCCTACATGACATCACACTCTTGAGCAATTAAGAGTAAAGCATGAGCATAATTGCATGATGATAGAACTCACCTCATCACTCTCCGTTGTTGAGTTTGAAGATGTCAAAACATGCACCTCTGCAAAGAAAATGTGGGATAAGCTGAAGCTTGTACATGGAGGAGATGCTAATGTACTAAGAGCCAAGGTAGAAAGCCTAAGAGGGAGGTTTGATGACCTAAGGATGAAAGAAGGAGAAAATATCACTTAGTACAGCTGTAGAATCAAAGAGGTAGTCAATGCTATCCAAGCATTTGGAGGTGTACTTGAAGATGAGATAGTGGTAAGTAAAATCTTAAGAACCTTACTGCATGTATATGCTATTAGAGTTTCTTCTATTCAAGAAATGAGAGCAGTTGCAAAAAATACAGTTACTCTAGATAGTCTGATTGGTAGACTCATTTCATTTGAGATGAATAACTTTGATAATAGTGTCTTACCATCTACAAAATCTACATTCAAATCTTCTTTAAAGATAAGTAATTCAAGTAATAGACATGCTATTAGAAATGATAGTGAAAGTGCTAATGAGGATCAAGGACTTGATGAGATTGAAGCACTAATGGCAAATAGATTACAGAGAAGCAAAGGTAGATACAAAGGTAAATTACCACTTGTATGTTTCAATTGTAACAAGGTTGGACACTTTGTTGTAAGATGTCCAAACAGAAGAAAAGATGATAGAGGAAATGATAGATCATACGAGAAGAAGTTTGATAGAGGTGATAATAGAGATTACCAAAGCAACCGTCAATCTGACAAAAGAGATACCCAAAAATACAAGGACAAAGGGAAGAAATCTTGTTACCTAGCTAAGAACAGAGCTGATGAAATTGACACTGAATTAGAAGAAGACATTGAGATGGTAATTGTAGCCATGAAGGATGATTTAGATGAAGAAGAAGAAAGGTATGTATAAAATGCACTCATATCTAAAGTTAGTAAGAATGATGTATGGATCATAGATAGTGGCTGCACTCACCATATGACCAGTGATAAACAAAATTTTGAGACTTTTAAATGCTATAATGGTGGTTCAGTGAGAATCGGAAATGATACACCTTGTCCAGTTGAAGGTAAAGGAACTATAATGTTGAATAACCTGATCAAATGTGAAAATGCTTACTGGGTAAAAGGAATGAATTATAATTTGTTAAGTGTTTCATAGCTGAATAATACAGGTCACCAAGTGGCATTTGAAAATAAGAAGGCAAAGATCTTTAATGAATCAAGAAGATTGATTGGTACCAGTGAGTAGACAAAAGGTAACCTTTTCTATCTCGATGACACTAACACCACTTGTTTAATGGCTAGAAACAAAGACATATGGCTGTGGAAAAAAATATTGTGTCATGTGAATTTTGACAACATAATAAAGATAAGCAACAAAAGGAATGTCAGAGGCTTACCGAGCATGACTAAGCCAGAGCATATCATGTGCAAGAATTGTCAAAAAGGTAAGATGAAAAAGTCTACTTTCAAGAGTAAAACCCATACATCTAATGCAATTCTAGAATTAGTCCATATAGATCTATGTGGACCCATGAGGACAAAGAGATAATATGGAGATAGGTATTTTATTCTCTTTGTTGATGATTATTCTAGAATGATGACAGCCATGTTCTTAAAAGATAAATCAGAAGCATTTAAGATGTTTAATGGTATAAGGCTATGGTAGAAAAACAAAGTGAAAAGAAAGTGAAATGCTTAAGGTCGGATAGAGGAGGGGAATTTACTTCAGATGAATTCACTAACCTTTGCAATGAAAATGGAATTAAAAGATAGTTTTTTGCACCAAGAACACCACATCAAAATGGATTTGCTGAAAGGAGAAATAGATCAATTGTTGACTATGCAAGAACATTTATGATTGAGAAAAGCATCACTCAAACTTTCTAGAGGGAAATTGTCAGTATTGCTATCTACATATTAAATAGAGTACAATTGAAGAAGGACACAAAGAAGAAAACCTATGAGCTTTGGTATGGTCATACACCCGATGTAAGTTACTTCAAAATCTTTAGTAGTCAATGTTATATTTTGAAGGATGATAGAAATGGAAAACTTGACTCCAAAAGTGAAGAAGATATCTTTCTAGGGTGCCCAACCAAAAGAAAGGCTTCTAAATGTCTTAACAAGTCATCTAAAAAAATCATTGAATGTGCAAATGTGAAAATAAATGAATTTGAAGAAAAGAATGATAAGGAAAGTAGAAAATAACCAGAGGACTACAACAGGTTTGCTTATACATAACCTGACACTCTACCCAAGCAACAGTGCATAGCTCCCAAGCAATAGTGTATCTCTCCTAAGCAATAGAACATTGCACCCGAGCATCAGGCTGCAATTACCAAAAATCAGGAAATTCCTCAAGATGATGTTCCGAACAATGGAGATCAAAATGAAGGTCAAGAAGATGATTAGAATGGTGAACAAAGATTTGAACCGAAACTTGTCAATTATGTCAAAATACATCATCCATAGAATCAAATCATAGGAGACAAGAAGACTGGAACAAGAACAAGAAGTAAGTCATTGAACACTAGATGTTTACTTTGTGATTTTGAGCCTAAATCTATTAATACTACACTTGAGAATGAAGAATGGGTCAGTGTTATGAATGAAGCAATAGAACAGATTAAGAATAATAATACATGGACACTAGTACCAAGACCAGATGACAAGAATGTCATTAGTACTAAATGGATATTCAGAAACAAGCTAAATGAGAATGGAAAATTCACAAGAAATAAAGCAAGGTTAGTATGCAAGGGATATGCACAAGAAGAAGGTATTTATTATGGAAAAACCTTTGCACCCATTGCTAGACTAGAAGGAGTTAGAATCTTACTTGCTTATGCTGCATTTAAATGATTCAAGGTATACCAGATGGATGTCAAATCTACATTCCTAAATGGAATACTAGAAGAAGAGGTATAAATTGAACAACTAGAAGGGTTTGTTGATCCAGACAAGAGAAACATGGTATGTAGACTACAAAAAGCCTTGTATGAATTGAAACAAGCACCTAGAGCCTGGTATGAAAGACTTAACTCATATCTCAATAGCATAAAAAAATTTAGAACAAGTGAAAATAGCAATCTGTACTTAAAAGAGATACTGATGGTAATATTTTGATTGCTGAAAATTTTATTGATGATATCATTTTTGGGAGAAATGAATTATTATGAAAATCCTTTTCTAATGAAATGAGAAAGGAATTTTAAATGTCTATGTTTGGGGAGATCAAATTCTTTCTTGGTCTATAGATTCTTCAACAAGATGCAGGCATATATATCACTCAGTCCAAATACATCAAGGAAGTGTTGAAGATATTTAAAATGGAAGATTCCAAACCAGTTGTAACACCTATGGCTACCGGATGTAAGCTGACAAAAGAAGACAAATCAAATGAGGTAAATCAAACCTTATATAGGTCAATGATTGGCAAACTAATGTATGTTGTTCACACCAGACTAGATATAGCACATGCAGTTGGAATAGTTGCAAGACTCTCTGCTAATCCCAAAGAATCACATATGACTATTGTCAATAGAATTCTAAGATATCTGAAGAACACTGAGGACTATGGCTTATGGTACAAAAAAGAAGGAAAATTTGATCTACAAGTATATACAGATGTTGATTGGGCTGGAAACATTGATGACCGAAAGAGCACAATTGGAGGATCATTCTTCATAGGTGACAGACTTGTCACATGGATCAGCAAGAAGAAAGGATGCATCTCTCAGTCTACTGTAGAAGAAGAGTATGTGGTTGCTGCCACAAATTGCTCCAATATTGCATGGATCAAAAAATTGCTAGAAGGTATGAATATGAAGATTCTTGAACCAGTAATTATCTATGTAACAACACTAGTGCAATTAACATTTCTAATAATCCAGTCATGCATGCTAAGACTAAGCATATTGCTATCAAATATCACTATCTGAGAGAACAAGTGCAAGCAAAGAAGGTGACATTAGAATATGTTAAATCAAAGGAACAATTAGCTAATATATTCACCAAGCCATTACCAAAGGATACATTTTAGTACCTGAGACAGAGACTAGGGGTCCAACCCTTGTCTATCGGTCAATAAGTTGACTACGAGGTTGCATCAGCCTATATCAAATTTGAAGATCAGTCATGTTGATGCAAACACTGAGATGAACAACAACAGATACATCTATACACAGTAAGGTACAAGTATGCACCAAACACCAGAGACATTGTATTGCTGATAGATAGGGAAATTCAAGAAATATATTATATAAAGGGATGGAACATGATATAGTAATTTTTATTTGGCATTGCTGTCAAAGGGAGAGATTATCTCATTATCAAAGGATCAAAAGGGAGAGATTATTTCATTATCATCAGGTAGAGATTTGGTAGAGATTATATCATTGATCAGAAAATATTATATCATTATCCATGAAGTAAAGTTCCTGAGAATCAGAAGGAAGATTTAATCAATATTCAAAGGGAGAGAAATTGATTACATATGAAATATCCATCTAAGGGAGAGAGTTCATACAAAGAGAAAGATTGATGTCAAAAGGAAAAAGAGATTATCAAGAAGAGGAACAGTCAAGGTAGAGCACATATCAGAATAGAGACATTAGATGCTACATCTATCCAGTGAAGGGATTGAATATTCAAGACAATCATTCTGCAAGAAACAAATCAAATATTTTTTTGATCTTACCGAAAGCCAGACATTTGTAATAGTTACAATAGGAAAGCTTGATAAAACTGTATATTTCATATTGTATTAGTGATAGTATAGTTTGATAATTTAGTATGTTTCCATAAATGCCAAAGAGAGACATTGATGACATGTAATTGATTGAGTGTTTGAAGATGTTAAGTTGATCACCGAAATGCAAAAAGATAATACAAGACATCAAATCAGTTAATAGATTGTATTTTCATTGATGTCAACTTGATATAATCTAATCAGTTATAATCAAAGCTTCAAATACTTTATAGAATCAGAGAGATAAATATTATGCTTTCAGTAATGCATAAAAGACAAGCATTCACTATGTGACTTCAAACACCGACGGCTAGTGGAGCCTGAAAGACAGAGATAACTGAAAGACAAGTCACAGTGATGCTTGAGCAAGAACACTGATGAGCATTACCAATGAGAAGAATCACAAGCATAACCGATGGCCAGAATCATAGTGTAAACCGATGGAGAATCCTAAGGAGAACTGGAGTGTTGACCAAAGTTATCAAAGAGTTAAAACATCAATATTAACTTGAGTTTAGAAATGACAAAATATCTAGCTGGCAGAGCTAAATATGGACTTAACTTGTAGTTATCATTGTTTTCATCGACAAGATAAAGCCATAGATAAGTAAAGGATTTAAATTTGTTTTATCCAGTTGGAAATAAGATCTCTACAAGATAAAACAAGAGTTTTTCTTTAATTTGATTGGCTAAGATTACGGATCATGCCAAGATAAAGAAAATCAAGAACCTAACAATGGTGATATTATGTCTATAAAGAGACAACTTAATTCATTACAAAAAGAGGGGTGAATGAATGAAAAAGAGGATGTTGAAGAGAAACTGATGAAGAGAAATTTCATACAGTCCTGATCAATCAAGCTGAGGAAAGAGCTAAAGTTTTCTGCGGACATCGAGCAACAAAGCACAGCATCACCGAGCAGAATCAAAGTGGAGCAAAGGTATTAAAAGAGATATCTTGATCATATTAGGTTTATGAGCTTACAATAGATTTGAAAATATGCAAGTATAAGTTGTATATGTGAACAAATCATATTGTTTCAATTTAACCATTGATTCAAAAAGTCTCTAAACCGAGCAGGATTTAAAGATCCTTTCTATATTGAGATACATCCCAAGGAGTATCAAAAAGTTTGATCATGAAGATAGCATAAGATGTCAAATACCTATTGACAGGCCAAGAGAGTGTTTGATCAAGGAAGGTAGCATAGAGATGCCCGATATCAAGTGACTGACTAAACTTTTAAATCCTCTAACAAGGTCACACCTAATAGTGTGTTTGTAACCTTTAACAGGGTTGGCTCTTCACCAAGCTCACTTTAGAGGAGTGAAATTTTTGGGTTACCAGTCCCAAGTGTTTTTTCCCTTAACAGGGTTTCCACGTTAAAAATCCATGTGTCAGTGTGTTTATGAGTCATTAGTTTAGTGTTTTGCATTACACAGAGCTTAACTGGATTGATCGGTATACTCTGGATAATTTATTGTCTTTCAGTAAATTAACAGACTCTTATTCGGTAAACATACATAATAAGGTTTAACAAAGCATTCTGAGCAGTAGTAATTTGATAATTGTATTTGAAGGCATTCATTTTATAGGACTGAAGATAACTAGAGGCTTAATATTGTGGTACTAAGTTTTTGGGTTGATTATTGGAATATTTTTTAGGGCACTGATTCACCACCCCCCTCTCAGTTATTACTAACACTAGCTTCATAGCACTGCATCATAAATTTATTTAAGTCTACCTCCAGATTCAGGGCATTTGACTCTATTCGACACATACAGTGTTCAAGTTCAATGTGAAAGGAAATTCCTACACTTGGTTTTATTCATAACTTCTTGCTTACATAAGCTAGTTGTCTGCTCAATTCAACCAATAGAAAGCAATCCAAAGAATACCTGGGAAATTTTTTCAATTAACCATCAAATCCTTCTACCATCATGTAGGTAAAACTGGGAAAGTGAATAAAATGGTTGTCATATATACTAAACAAGTGCATGGCTTGTTCTGAAATTCTTTTATTTAGATTTCCAGCCAATTCATAGGCCAACCTTCCAGTGAAGACATCATTCACTCTTTTGTAATTCTCATAACATATTTTCTCTTGCAGATGAGGGTAGTGTTCATAAATCGTAATATGTTTAGTCAAGGGTTCATGATATAATCATACCCATTCCCTTGTGGAAGCTAAGAAATAAAAAAGATATATAGATAGATAGAAGCCTTGATTACTGAATTTATTTCTCAAACATTCATGCAGGAATTGGGATATAATTTCTCCCCAGTCTAAATATTGTGTACTCTGAAGGACTATCTAGATCAAAAAGTACATCTAGTCTTCCTAAAAGTATGTTTTATTAGAGCTTTTAACTCTTTGAAACAATACCATAATATCCCTTACTTCTGGTATCATATGCTCTCTGTTTAGGGTTCTGGGAAACCTTGAACCGCCCTTCTAGAATTTTAATAACCACTTTATTTCTATAATAGTTCTGTAAATTGCCTTTTCGGTAAAGTAACACTGAGACGATGTGATGGTAAAATTTGAGTATGTCTCCTTCTGGGGAATTCTCAAGACAACTATCATAGCTTCTTTATTTATAGATAGAAAAAATTCCCCATTTATAGTTTTAATCCACCTATCCTAAGGATCATACCTATTTATGCATTCACAAACCAATTCAGGGCACAATACGAGTATTGGAAAATTTGTTGCTTCAACTAGGCCACTTTCTATAATTTTCTGCATAACAAAGGATTCTGAGGGGTTTCTAGCTCTTCCCTTAAAATCTTCTAAATCAAAATGAACTAACACTAGTAGAATTTGCCAAATAAATAACTACGTGACTAAAAGTTTTAGTCACATGACCAAAACTGATCATATTTGGGAAAATAAATGACCAGGTGACCAAAACTGTCAGTCACATGAATAAACATTCTAGTCACATGACTAAAAATTTTAGTCACGTGACTAAAACAATCATGTGTCTACCATTTTTTTTCAACTCACAAATATAAATGACTAAATAAATGACCAATTTGGTCATCAGGTAAAATGACTAAATAAATGACAAATTAAATGACTAAATAAATTACCAATTTGGTCATTGGGTAAAATGACCAAATAAATAACTTTTTAGGATTCCACTAAATGGTTTAATTCATAGCATATACATCAGGCTTCAAATATGGACCCTTAATGAGAAGCTAATGATCTCTTTTTATATAATTTACAAGTATGCATATTTCCCATCCAGGCAGTCATTACAAAATCTTTAACATTTCAATTATCTTAGTACAAATAGAATCTTATATCGACAAATTACCCTTCACTTTGATATACTATCATAATCCTTATCATTTTTTCCATCTAGGGTTTTTAGATAGTCTGTACACACACTAGGATGGATTTGTATGCTTCACACTTGATCAATCTCAGCTAATTTCCTTCTTGTGAACCACTACCCATGAAACACGGGTCAATGAGTTTGACTCAAAAACCACACAGTTGAATCCTGATAGCAATATCATAATTTGACCTACTCTAGAAAATATCTCGTACTTAGCATATACAACTATTTAAATAGACTCAAATTGAAAAATCAAAGATAAATGCCCATTTAAAAGTTAAAGAATGTAAATCTAAAATAATTAAAAACATATTTAAAGAATTAATAATTTATAACTTGTAATTAAAAACATAGTAAAAAATATTGATAATTTATTAATAATTAACAATATTAAACAATGTAAATGTTAATTTTTTTAATAAAAATTGTAAAGGCCTTAATTCCACGTAATAGATATGATTTTGGAGGGAATTTTAGACCAAAAAAAAAAAAATTAGCGTAAAAAGGGTTGGAGGGAAAATATAATCATTTTGCTTAAGCCAATATGCACGCACTTTTTATAGGAGCTTTTTCTCTGGAAATTCCATTTTGAAGCCTCCTATGCACTTCATTATGGAAGCTCTGATGGCATGCATTCGTCCTCCCTAGCTACTCTCCTGACTGTACCAGGTGACATCGACTGCTAATCTCCATGGCTACGTAATAGAAAATACTCAGGTTTGTTTTAGATTATTTTCTACCTCACTCTAATTTTGTTTTTTTCTTGTTTGGCTTTTGATTTCATTTTTTATCTTGTGTTTTTTTCAGTTGTTTGAAATACCAAGATTCATTAGCTCTTTTGGTAGGGAAAATATGACCCCTTGACCTATCAAGTTGATAGAATGAGATTGAAATATCTTTCAAGAATCAAATTAAATTATATGCCTATTTTAATCCAACAGTTAAAGTATCGAATAATTCAAATAAATTAATCTCCTAATGTAGAGAGCATATTTTAGCATCAATTCCCCAAGTATGAAATTGTGTTGACAACATTTTTTACTTACTTGTATCCAACATAATCATCACTCTTGATCTACCATTGAGGCCTTTATTTGTGTTGTATTGGGATCCCAAATGTGCAATACATGCATTAGAAGCACTTCATTAACTGACTTTTCTTGTTGAAGTAGAATTAGATCTTAATATTTTGCTTGCTAAAAAACAACTCCCTAAAATGGTAAAGTTTTCTCTCAACTCCCTTAAATGGTAAAGTTTGTTCCAATCTCTCACTCCTCTTGTATTACATGATAGATAGAAACTTTGTTGGGAAATGAGTTGATCAACCAGGGTGTTGCATTGGCAACATTCATATATGTTTCCACATCTCTTGGCAAAACTTTGGGCCAATACAGTAGATTAATTTCAGTTACTTGTTAAATGTGAAGTTGTGTTGCTTTTGGTCTTAATTCCTTTCTATATGTAGATAAGGTTGTATTTTTTCCCTAATGCAATAAAAATAAATTTCTTGTTTTCATCTCTTCTTTTTCCACCATCTTGAGACCCAAAAAGAGATCCCCAGCTTGTCCTAGATAAATAATGTTGGAGTGATGTATATTATTGCATTCAAACCAAAGTATAAATAAGCAGGGATGCAAATATTAAACTTCCAATTACTATTACATTTGAGGATTAATAGTGAAAAATATTGTAGTGTTTATAAATTTATGTGTTGACATTTGTCTGAATTTTGAAGAAATTTTCCTAAAACAAACTCTAATCAATAAATTTTCTTTCATTGATGGTGCAGAACTAGTACTGCTATGCCAAAACTATTGCAAAAAAATTTCCATGGAAGATAGTGCAAAAGAGGAATTCATATATGGTTGTGGTTAACCCATGTTTGGTTTTGGGTCCTTTGTTGCAGTCTTACATTGATGCCAACACTGCCCATATTATGAAATGCTTGACTGGTAAAATGCTCACCTTTCACTGCATTCATTTTGGGAGAATGGGATAATTGTAATATGCCTTGCAATTGGATCAGTTAAACCCCTTTAACTTAATTTCAAATTCTTTCAAATTCACAAGTTACCCCAAATGTGTAGGATCTTCCAAAATATATACAAACTTGACTCAGGCATATGTGGATCGTGTGTGATCCAGTGTATTGACAGTGAAACTTATACAATGTTTTGCATTGTATCATTGTAATTACACCAGGTACGGATCTCATTCTTTTCTTCTTAATGATAATATGTGAAAAAGTGATCCCTATTGACTCATGACAATATATTCTTTGTATCTCCATGACCCTTGTCACTGTATCTGATATTCAATGATCACTATTTCACTTTGACTATGTTTTCACTATTTCACTTTGTATCATTGTGTATCATTATCTTTATATGCACTATTATATGTGTGACGTACTTCACTTATTTTTCACCATTGATTTTCCATGAAATACTATTGTACTTAAGAATTCCATTTTATGCATTCACTTCCCTTCTTTGGTTGTCATAACCCCCGCTTTTTTGTCCTATTAAGATGGAAATCACCATTTTGTTCATTCATAAAGCACTGATCTGACCATTGACGAGCCACTCTTTGAAGACCTTTGACCTTCAACTATTGCATTAGCATTGATATTCTATGGATTTCTTCACATCTTGCGAAATCACTTATTTTTTACCCTTATAGCAACACTTGTTTATTGTATCTTTATTACCACTATCCTAACAATGTTTGTCACCTATTTTTGATCTATTCATAAATCAATGTTACAAGGTGCTAACCTTGATTATTTATAATAGTGACTCTTCATTGCAATATTATTTCTCCTTGGGAGTTTATCTCTACATGTATTTCAATCATAGCTATGAAAAAATCATTCCTCTATCTTGAAACATGTATTAATACTGCATTTAGCAATAGTGCATGTACCATTGATTCTAAATATAACATCACTGTGATTTTATTTATATAAAAAATTTTCCTTTATCATACAATAGCACTGCTATTGTCATCTCATATCATTATATTATGTCTTGTCTTGAAACATATCTTTTCTTTTGTTGTTCTTTGACTTCATAATACTGACCTCTTTTAAATCATTGATCTTTCAACATTGTGTCCTAACTCTACAACTGCATCTTAATGAGATGTCATGCTTGTCATAGTAACAAACTTTATTTGTCTCACCTTTGTAACAATGAATGTAGTTGTATTATCATCATTTAATGTATTCTTCTTATGCTACCATATTCACATCTTTTGATCCCAGATACCTTTCTTATGACTGCATTCTCCATGACACCACTTTATGCATCATATGTCTTCTATTCCATTTGGTCTCTCTAATCTTCTAAAATTGGACTGCAAATGAACCCCATGGAGGATTTTTGATGTGCTCTTCAAAGGCAATGTCTGATCTTTGTCTCTGTTTCATGTTAGACCATTTCTGGTGCAGGGCACCCTAGGACTTGATTTTTGTTAGTCTTTCTTGCTAAGTAATAAGGGATGTGTCGTACATCCATTTTTTGTTTAGTCCATCATGTGTGAACAAGGATCCTATGTTATAATTATAAGCCAAGGATGCCTTAGCTCACTGGACTATACTTAGGTCTGTTTTACAGTTTTGGGTATTTCAAGTTGCAGAAGAATGCAAGGGTCATGTTTGACCATGTTTTGTTTTTGAAGATTTTTTGGAGCCCTTTTCCCACTTGGTGGTTCCTAGGTTGACACTAAGTTGTCCATTTTGTAACTTTTGCAAATATTGTTAATGTGAAACAAAATTTGTTACTGCAACTTTTTAATTGTTGCTCCAACATTGCTCAATTGTTGCAACTTTCACCCTATTGTTCAAAACCCGATCTGAATCGATTAGATCAGTTAGGGGATGAAGTTTTGGTTATGTAAGTACTTCAACACCCTCAGCATGCACATTGGTATTCTAATGGATTTATTTCAAGATATGTGGCTGGTTATAAACATATGTTGAATTCACCTCATGATGGACTATTGGAGGTTACTAGTGGTTATTCTCTCCCTACTTTTGCAGATGAAATTTTGACAAGATCTGCTCATAGGAAAGAACTCATTAATGGTATCAATTTATCTCACCTACAGTTTTCATCTTTTTTTCCTGTTAAGGGTGAGATGGTTAACAACTTGTCTTAGGTGAAAGTGTTGCAAATAGGGCAGGTGAGCAATAAAGAACTATTCTTGGTAATGTTGAGTATACCTCACTGAGGGGTGTTTGATTTATAAATGCTTTTTTGTGCTCGAGATCATGATTCTAATTTGTGTTTCTATCAGTTGGACTGGATGCTATGGAAGTTCTTTTCAGGTTTTTATGTTTAAATGTGTTTTCTTAGTTTTTAATGTATGGACATACAGTCCTATATGATTTTAGTCTTTGGATTTCATCAAGTATTCTAAGTTCAATGATAAAATTACTTACTGCTAGGCCATCAATTATATACCTCTCAGTGGGTTTCAAATTATCACATTGCCTATCTAGCAGTGTAGTTGTAGAGTTTTGTATCAGTATTGTGAAGGCACCTGGGAGTTTTTCTTATAAGCATTTTGTAATGCAATACCAATTTTTTCCTAGATGAATGATCCTTGTATATCTCATATTCATGATATTTACATTCTTTCTCAGTTGCAGGGTAGTATGCTTCTTATTTGAATATTTACAATGTGTTAGGCATAGAGCTTGTAATGTTGTAGTGTTTTAATAACCGTGAAACCATTCATATTGACAGGAATAAAGGAATCAGACACAGGATTAGCTGCACCTAGTCAATGGGATCTTGTGTCAGACAAGCAGATGATGTAGGAGGAACAACCCCTGCAGGTATTTTATGTTGTTGACCTCCTACTTGAGTATAGAAAGAGACAAAAAATCATGGCTTTACTTAGTGTTGGATGTAGAGATTTTTTTAGCTTCTGTAAAGGAGATATAGGTCAATATGTGAGTTTTTTTGGTATTCCATCTATTTTGGTTCCAATTTTAGTTATTACCAACCATTTACTATGTATGCTTTTATTGATGATGTGAGATAAAAGTGTATATTTATTCAGTTCTTGTTTCTGCCATGCAGGTAGCAAGGTGCACTAAAATAATTAACCCAAAACTAAGGATGCAAAATATGTTATAAATGTTAAGCAAATTGCCAAGGTACTTATATTTTTTTTAACTTGTAGACTATACTAATTCTATTTTTGTAGATCCATCAAATGGCTTATTTGAAAAAATCCAAACATGTTAATTCATAATATTACTGTCGGGATGCTCCTTCACGGAGTAGTATTTTAGAGAACCTTTATGGAAAGTTCATTAATGTTTTTTAGAGCCAATGTTGCCTTCAAAGCTGAAAATATTTATACAATATGTGAATGATTGATCTTTGAAAATGCAGTTTGTAGTTGGATTGGGTGATAAGGTCTCACCGACAGATATTGACAACTCCACTAGTGAGCCATGGCATTCCAACTTTTTCACAATCTATTGTCAATCTGTGCTTTTCTTTTCAAATGGAAGACTAAACTTAAAAATGAAAGAGGTTCTTTATCTTTAGTATCATAAACTGGGCATAGTATAGCTGCATGCACTCCAAGTAAATGTTCATTCTTTGTATTTAAGATAGGTAGGGACATCATTTACAGAGGTGCATGCCAGAGTGTAAATGGGATTTTTTTCTTTTTGATCCTAAAGTAGACACAATTCTTATGGCATGCTCCAAGATAGAAGAAGAACAATTTCATGTCTTCTTGCAAGCTATGCTCTTCACCTCCTCTTGGCACATCATAAATCTCATTAGTTGTTAGTGTAGAAGTAATGATTAGAGCTTGAAAGCACATTGTCTGTGGTAAACTAAGATTTGGAAAACTCACATTGAATGAAAAGGTATTGTTTTGAAAGATACCTCATACAAAAAATTTCATATTGGTACAAGAAAAATATGATTAGGGGGTCCTAGAAATTTGTAGTATCTAAACTAGATATTGTATCAGTTTCCACACAAATCTGTAAAAAGATGAACATATGTTTGAAACAGTTGAGAGTACCCTGATAGATATGATTGTAGTGAATGCTTTATTATACATGTAAGAAAAATGTGGATGTATAGATGGATAACATGATAATGAACAAAACAAAGTTTTGACAATGATATGAATATTTCATAAAGCCAGCCTCACTAAAATGTTGTCTTTGGGACTGCAACCTTTACTAGACGTGTTGATGCAGGTTTGTTGGTTGCAATTTTGCTTGTTTAGTCAAATATAACTAACAAGCACAAATCGGGCATGCCAACTTCAACATGATACTGACCTTGTAGCTTTGAAACAGATTTTGAAGCTTCAACAAAATTTCTTAGAAAAGGTTTTCTACCTAAAATATTAAAAGAAATAAAAATGTTTAACAATTATCTCAACCAAGTGTGATCTCATGGACTATGAAGATAGCAGGTTAAGTGCAGCATGTCTTTATATTTTTTAAGAAATTCAAATTGTGGTCTTATGGATAGTAGCCATGGGTTATCAAGCCTTGGATTTTTCTAAGAAAATACATCTGGGTTTGTAGGTCCATCTAAAATTCTTTGGAAGTGGATTGTGGTCAAATATGATTTGAAAATGTGGTAGCAAACAAAAGGCTCACACCAGTTGACAGATTTCTTAATCTGACCAGGGAAGTTTAAAACACACTCGTTAATTCTGGTTTATACAAAATGGGGGTTGTTGGTAAAGCCTTAGGGGGGAATCTTGATCCACTAAAACTTATTTGATATTGTAGATTGGGAATGCTATCACTGTTGTAGGTGGATCATTTGCAATCACTTAAATCAACCCCAAAAATTTTGATATTGAAGATATGTTATAGGTTGCAACTGCAATTATCAGGCATTCTTCCAGGTTTCCATCCTAGTTAGAAAAGGTGAGCTCAAGCTAGCTGAGGGTGAGGAAGTGGACATTTTTCTTCAGGGTGCTATGATGTTACACTACATTTGAAGTGGTTGTTTTCTCTCTTATAGATTGCATTTTCATCTTATGCTTGTCTTTCATTAGTTGTTATTCTTGATGGAGTCAAGTGTCCCCTACACACATAAAACCATAAATGACATTAAAAATATTAGATACTTATTCCTTGTAAATTAAAATTTTTTATTTCAATGATCAATCTAATTATTCCATTTTTTATTATTTGGAAAAAAAATTAAAGATCTCAATTCAATTTGTTTATTAAAATATATAAAATATTTATTCATAAAATTAAAAGAACAAGGTTCGAAAACATGGACGTGACAAGAAGGCAGTGAATATGTGGACTTGAATAGACAGGATGATAAAGCTAGAAATATGGCATTTGTTATTATTCAAATTCTAAACCAAATTATGGGTATGCTCAATAGCAGCAGATTGAATAAAGTTGGCAAAGTTATTTTGCCTTTTTGGCTTGTCCATTTTGTGTATATCGTGTAATCATTGCATTCCATGTGAACACATTTATTTAAGGCATTCTCTTAAACAATCCCCATGCATTGCCTATGCTTTTACATTTTGCATACAAGTCTGCCAGAGAATTCCCAACTATAATATCTCGTTAAAATATCCTTTGCATTACCCTGTTCCAAACCTTTAACTAAGGCATTTGGTCAAACAGGTCACATTCCTTGTCTATGCTTCCACTTTTTGCATATATAAATGTTAGGGTTTTTGCAACTACAAGATTTGACAAAAATCCTCTATCCTTTATAGTTTTATGGATCTCTATACCCCACTCTTTCAAAGTTCTTATGTCAGCCTCTACTTGTTTTTTCAGAGTCTACATCCATGAGATGACATCTCTTTCAGACATTGTGTCAAATGAATATGCCCTAGGGTAAACAGTGAATGAAGATACCCTAGAGGATTGTACTCCTGTCTCAAACTGAAAATGGAAAAATTCAAGGAAATTTTTGTTGACTGAATATGTAATAGTCATTTCCTCACACATATCACTGTTGAAGGAGTTGATTTGATGTGTTTGATCTTTATTTTCAAGTCTTGGATAGATGAAATTATAAAGATTGTGCTTACTAAATGTCACTACCTTGTCATAGGAAACACAAGGCAGAAACTATGAAATTTCATTTTGTTTTAATTATTGTGTCACTACTCACCATAAAGGGGACTGGTTGGGAATGTTTTACAGTGTCATTCATACTTCTCACTATGTATGGAGTTTATAAGACAATGAAGTCATTCAAATCATTTATTGACCCTGTCTTGTCAAAGAAAGGAGTATGTTTGTGGCTGTCCTGATCAAAAGTGTCAGAGTTTAGAGTACTAGTGGATCTATGAGTACTTGAGGAATGTTGATGTTGTTACAACAAGTATAATGAAATATTGGGGAATGTTGTAGATAATTCTTGTGAAGGGAGTAAGAAGACAGATGTATTGCTGCTCTAGAATGCCTAAATAGGCCATTTTACTAACTGTGCATTATCACTTTTGGGGGTTTGTCTCAAAATATCATATGCCAATACTTTGAATATTTTAATGGGTCTAGGAAGGTGTTTGTAGGTGAAATAGCAGTCCAAAGTTGAAGTGTTCATAAGGGGTTAATGAAACCAAGGAGCTACTATGAGGACCTAATTGTCCTAAAATTAGTTTAGGCATTATTTGGTCGCTATGTTTCCAAGAAAATTATATTCATTTGGAACCACTATTTTAGAAGGTCTTTAAAAGTGTTTGGAAGTCTTTGAATTTTGGAGAATTATTGTGTTAAGGAAGTGTGATTGGTTAGCTACAATGAAAACCCACTGATTCTTGTGCAAGGATAGTCATAACATGTTCCTTTGGGTTGTTTTGGGGTTCTTAAGACCTAGGAGAATAATAGAGGTTAGTGATGACAAAATTATCAACATTTTATGTTTATCACATGCGTAGAAGGGTAAGGTGTTTTTGTTTCTAGGTTGACTGTCAAACATCTCCATACCCTATGCCAAAGCTCCCATTTTGGCACAGGAAGGGAGGATGCTAGAAAAAGTTGTGGATTTTGGCTTTATACCTTCCAATTGCATTTGGTTGAAAGTTTCTAGAGCCCTTTCAACAAATCTGTGTTGTGCATATCTTGCAATCATTACATTCCATGTTATGAAATCTCTTTTAGGCGTTCTATCAAATAGTTTAATTCTATTGTTTATGCTTCTACATTTTGCATACATGTCTACTAGATCATTTCCAACTAAAATATCTGGTTAAAATACTCATTCCATTATATGCTTTGATGGATGTAATACCATATTCCAAATCTTCAATTTCGGCACATGCAAGGAGGATGCTTCCAAAGGATATGTCTTTACACCCGTCAATTGTATTTTCTTGGAAGTCTCTAAAGCTTTTCAAAAATTCCATTTTGTGTATATCCTTCAATAATTTCTATCCTTGAGACCATATTTCTTTCATGGATACTATTGTGCCTTTTTTGCTTCTACATTTTGCATACATTTATACCAAGGCAATTGCAACTATAAAATTTGACAAATGCCTCTATCCTTTATGTTTAGATGGATGTCCATACTTTGAAGCTCCCAATTTGGCATGAACAGGGATGATGCTAGCTAATGTTGTGGAATTTGGCTTTGCAATTTCCAAGTGCATTTGCTTGAAATTTTCTAAAGCCTTTTCAAAAAATCTACTTTGTGCATATCCAGTGTAGATGCCTAAAGTTTTTCACCTTACTTTGTTGTAATTATCCAACTTTAATTACCCTAATATCATGTTATTGTCATTTGAATCATATAACCGTGCCTTGGGGGAAACATTAACAACAGGTTGTAGGTCTTCAATTATTTTTTCATAATAGATTAGATCAGTTCCTTCAATTTTTAATGCACTTGCTTGACTAATTTCTAAATGAATGAGTGGTTGTGACATTTTTCTATGATAGATATTAACATCTGATACATGAGTTGAAATATGAAGAATTCCATCATTATTTGTAAAATAATAATCAACACTCTCATCTATAAAATTCTTCGATGCTTTGCACCAGTCATGATCAACATATCTGTTAGAATACTTCAAAGATAACTGAGAGGGGGGGGTGAATCAGTTATCTGCAACTTTAAATCTTTATCTTATACTTGTTAATCCAGATTGATACAAAGCAAATGCACATACAGATAACACTTTACACAACACATCAATTTGGTTATAGGGAAACCAAATGGTAAAAACCCCGATGGGAATTAGTACCCACAAAGAACTATACTATTTATAGTGATCCCTGTTAAAAGATCTTCCAACCCTGTTAGGAGTTGTACGTTACAATGCAGTAGTATAGTGACATGGTTAAGGGTCAGACCCTGTTAGGAGTCTTTTACATATAACCCTATTAGGGGTGGTGGACTCACTGTCCAAGTGGTGAAGGCTACAACCTTTTGGTTATTTGATACACACTGTATCAACAAGATGATAAGTTGATTGTGACACTGCTTGTCTAATCAGTTCCTTATATGCGTTGATGCTTTAACCTCTTGTAAAGAAATATAACAATCTAATTTTTATTATGAATGCTTCAACATAAACATCTATATTATCAACATATGATAAATATAGCTCTGCTGTATCAAGACTCTTCTCCGCTTGTCAATCTCTGGCTATCGCAACTCTTCTCATTGAAAATGACCTTCTATAAATACATACACCAAGTATGAGATCATGGGACCTATAGGAAAACTCTTCTTAACATCCTTGTCAGCTCTACTAAGCGCGCAAGCATAATTACAACTACGCAAGTCAATGCTGAAAAGACGCGTCGCTTCACTAGGTCGGCTTCAAAAATTTAATCATAACTTTGCAATCTTCTTGAAATATGTTTGGTGCATTTAGATTAATATCAACAACTCATAACTAATCATGAATATACACACACATATCCTGAAGATAGGTGCAACTTGATCAACACGTTACATACGTCGGCCTTAAACTGTTATTCCTCTAGAACTGTAACCGTCAATAACAGAATTACATATCTTTACTGAAACTTCATATATGGGTCTACATGTATGAACATAGCATAGTAAACATGTCAACAACATGTATCTATCCATGCTAGTCTTCATGTCATCATATTGATAAGTACATACAGAAGTACTACTTTGTATTATATGTTGTCATCAATGACAAACATACTATCAATCAATTGTTCAGAATAATATCTCCAACAATCTCCCCCTTTGGCATTGATGGCAACATATGATATAAAAACAACTTCTATTCATGGTGTCTTCTTTCTAATACAATCTTCTCAATATCCTCAACAAAGATTCATCTATACTGCTGC
>MU224958.1:1421755-1435997 GCA_018584345.1 Thuja plicata | reverse complement strand
CCCCCCCCCCCCCTCTTAGTTATTATAACAATTGGTATCAGAGCTAGTGTTCTTGGAAGATAGTTTAAAGACTCAAGCTAAAGATCACAAGATGAGAAAAAGGGATGTGCCTAAGTTGAACAAGGAAAACTTTACATCATGGAAAAGAAGGATAAGACTCCATCTATCAGATATTGGAAATGATGTTACACAATACTTGGATACTGAATTTGTTGCATCGACAGGACCTCTGACTGTTGATCAATTGAGAGATAAACATGAACACAACTGTATGATGATAAAACTTTCTTCTTCAATATCCGATGTTGAATTTGAAGATGTCAAAGCATGCACCACTACAAAGCAAATGTGGGACAAACTCAAGCTAGTATATGGAGGAGATACAAATGTGTTGAGAGCTAAGGCTGAAAGCCTAAGAGGAAGATTTGATGACCTAAGAATGAAAGAAGAAGAAAACATCACTTAGTAGAGTAGCAGAATCAAAGAGGTTGTTAATGCTATCTGAGGAATAGGAGGTGTACTTGAGGAAGAAACAGTGGTAAGTAAAATTCTAAGAACCTTACTGCCTGTTTATGAAATTAGAGTATCTACAATTCAAGAAATGAGAACAGTAGCAAATAACAATGTTACCCTAGATAGTTTGATTCGTAGACTTATTTCATTTGAGATGAATAACTATGACAACAGTGTCTTACCAACTATTGAGTCTACATTCAAATATTATCTGAAAATAAGCAAATCAAGTCATAAACACACTATGAGAAATAATATTGAAAGTGATAATGTTGAACAAGAACTTGATGAAATTGAAGCACTAAAGGCTAGAAGATTGCAAAGAGGCAGAGGTAAATAAAAAGGCAAATTACCATTGGTCTATTTTAATTGCCAAGAAATTGGACACTTTGCTGCTAGATGCCCTAACAAGAGAAAAGATGAAAGAAACAATGACAGATCTTATGAAAAGAAGTTTGACAGAAGTGATGACTGAGACTACAGAAGCAACCAACACTCTGACAGAAGAGATAACCGAGACTACAAGGACAAAGGCAAGAAGGCTTGTTACCTGGTTGAGAACAAAGCTGAAAATACTGACACTGAATCTGATGAAGATGTTGAGGTAGTATTTTTTGCTATGAAAGATGATTCAGACAAAGAAGAAAGGTATGTTGAAACTGCACTCATATCTAAGTTTAGTAAAAATGATGTCTAGATTATTGATAGTGGTTGTACTCACCACATGACTGGAGATAAAGAAAATATTGAAACTTTTGAATTTTATAATGGTGGATTAGTTAGGATGGGTAATGACTCACCTTGTCCAGTTGAAGGAAAAGGAACCATCATGTTGAATAATCTGATAAGATGTGAAAATGCATATTGGGTGAAAGAAATTAACTATAATCTATTGAGTGTTTCACAGTTGAATAACACAAGACACTGAGTTGCATTTGAGAACAAAAAGGAAAAGATCTATGATGGAACAAGAAGGTTGATCGCTACTGGTGAACAAACAAAAGGTAACCTATTCTATCTTGATAATATTGGGACCACTTATTTATTGGCTAGAAATGAAGACATTTGGTTGTGGCATAAAAGGTTATTTCATGTGAATTTTGACACCATGGTTAGGATGAGAAAGAAAAGAAAATTAAGATGCTTACCGAGCATGTCAAAACCTGACCATGTCATGTGTAGGAATTGTCAAAAAGTAAAAATGACAAAGTCTAGTTTCAAGAGAAAAACATACACATCTAATGTTATTCTATGGTTAGTCCATACTAACTTATGTGGACCAATGAGAACAAATAGCTATTATGGTGATAGATACTTCATTCTATTTGTTGATGATTATTCTAGGATGATGACAGTCATGTTCTTAAAAGAGAAATCAGAAGCATTTAAGATGTTCAAATGGTATAAAGCTATAGTTGAAAAACAAGGTGGAAAAGAACTAAAATGTCTAAGATCAGATAGAGGAGGAGAATTTATTTCTAATGAATTCACTAACTTTTGTAATGAGCATGGAATTACAAGACAGGTTTCTGCACCAAGAACACCACGGAAAAATGGGATTTTTGAAAGAAGAAATAGATCAATTATTTATTGTGCCAGAACACTGATGATTGAAAAAGACATCACACAAACATTCTGGAGAGAAGTTGTAAGTACTGTTGTCTATACACTAAACCAAGTTCAATTGAAGAAAGACACGAATAAGACACCTTATGAGCTATGGTATGGATACACAGCAAATCTGAGTTACTTTAGAATTTTTGGAAGTCAATGTTATATATTGAAAGATGATAGAAATGGGAAACTTGACTCTAAAAGTGATGAAGGAATATTTCTAGGATATTCTACCAAAAGCAAAGCTTATAAATGTCTGAATAAATCTTATAACAAAATCATTGAAAGTGCAAATGTTAAAGTGGATGAATTTGCTGAGAAAAATGACAAGGAAAGTAGGAAGGAACCGAAAGATTACAACATATTTGTCTATAGTGAAGAACCTAACACACTTCCTGAGAAATAGTGTATCACTACCGAGCGACAGAACAATGCAACTGAGCAATAGGTTGTACACATCGAGAATCAGGAAATGCTCACAATGTTGAACCGAGCGATGATGAAGATCAAAATGAAGGTCAAGATGATGATCATAATGATGAACAAACATAGAACATGTACTTGCTAAGTATGTCAGAAGACACCATCCACAAGACCAAATCATTGGAGAAAAAAGAGCTGGAATGAGAAAAAGAAGTAAGTCACTGAACACTAGATGTTTGATTTGTGATTTTGAGCCTTAATTTGTCAATACTACACTTGAGAATCAAGAATGGGTTAGTGCAATGAATGAAGAGATTGAACAGATTGAGAAGAATAAAACATGGACATTAGTACCTAGAATGAGTGAAAAAAATGTCATTGGTACCAAATGGATATTTAGAAACAAACTGAATGAAAATGGAGAAGTCACAAGCAACAAAGAAAGATTGGTATGCAAAGGGTATGCACAAGAAGAAGGTATTGACTATGGAGAAACCTTTGCACCCATTTCTAGACTAGGAGTAAGAATTCTACTTGCTTATGTTGCTTTCAAAGGATTCAAGGTATACCAAATGGATGTTAAATCTGTATTTCTAAATGGAATACTAGAAAAAGAGGTACACATTGAGCAACCTAAAGGGTTTGTTGATCCTAACAAGAGGAACATGGTTTGTAGACTACGTAAATCCTTGTATGGATTAAAACAAGCACCGAGAGCATCGTATGAAAGACTTCACTCTTATCTCATTAGTATTGGATTTGTAAGAACAAGTGATAACAGTAATCTATATTTGAAAGGAGATATTGATGATAAGATTTTGATTGCTGAGATATTTGTTGATGATATCATATTTGGAGGTAATGATATGCTATGTAATTCATTTGTTGATGAAATGAGCAAAAATTTTGAGATGTCAATGTTTGGAGAGATAAAATATTTTATTGGTCTACATATTCTACAACATGATGTAGGAATCTACATCACACAATCCAAATACATCAAAGAAGTTATGAAGATATTAAAAATGGAGGACTCCAAACTAGTTAGAACGCATATGGCAATTGGATGCAAATTGATAAAGGAAGACAAGACAATCGAGGTAAATCAGACCTTATAGAGATCTATGAATGGAAAACTAATGTATGTTGTACACACTAGACTAGATATATCACATGTGGTTGGTATAGTTGCAAGATTCTCTGTTAATCCCAAAGAATCACACATGACTGTTGTCAAAAGAATTCTGAGATATCTAAATAATACCGAAGACTATGGTTTGTGGTATAATAAAGAAGGCAAATTTGAGCTACAAGTTTATACAGATGTTGATTGGGCTGGAAACATAGATGATAGAAAGAGCACAATAGGAGGAGCATTCTTTATGGGTGACAGAGTTGTCACGTGGATAAGTGAAAAGCAAGGATGCATATCACAATCAACTACAGAAGCAGAATATGTGGCAGCTGTTGCAAATTGCTCTAGCATTGCATAGATCAAGAAATTTTTGAAAGGTACAAATATGGAAATTCTTGAACTAATAATTATATATTGTGATAATACAAGTGCTATCAACATTTCAAAGAACCCTATAATGCATGCTAAGACAAAGCACATAGCTATCAAGTATCATTACTTGAGAGAACAAGTACAAGAGAAAGAGGTGATACTAGAATATGTACAATCCAAAGAACAATTAGCAGACATATTCATAATGTCATTGCCAAAATATACATTTGAGTACCTAAGGAAGAGACTAGGGGTCTGACCCTTGTCTACTGGTCACTAAGCTGACTAGAAGGTTGCATCAACTTATACCTTATCAAAAGATCAATCATGTTGATGCAAGCAAAGATATGGATTGAAATGACACATAAATACAAGAAGGTACTTATCTAAACTTCTCACAGAGATATTGTTGGCTACTACAGAGTTGTATTGCTGATGAAAAGAGATATTCAATGATATATTTATGTTTGGCATTGTTGTCAAAGGGAGAGAGATATCCAATAGTGAAATATCTATTAGGGAAAAGGACATCAGTCAAAGAGAGAGAAAAGATCAGAGAAAGAAGTTTCTACAAAGGGAGAGAAAGATCCAATGATGATGGAGAGAAAGATTCAAAAACAACAACCATCCATCCAAGGGAGATAATTGGAGAAAATTTAACACTACATATCTATCCAGTGAAGGGAAAGCACTCTACAAGAATCAAATCTAAGCTAGAAGAGCTTACCAAAAATTGGATATTTGAATTGGTTATAGAACAATAAGTTTGGTATGATATGGCATTTTTTATGTTACATATTTCATATTGTGTTGATAGTATGTTGCCATCAATGCCAAAGGGAGAGATTGATGAACTATAACAGATTGAATGTTTGAAGATGATAAGTGGATGATCACCGAGCTGCAGAAAGTAAATGCAAGAGATTAAATCAATTAATGTATTGTATTGTCATTGATGTAAACTTGATATAATCTGATTGGTCATATACATATTTTCATAGACTTCAAGAAATCAAAGATATAAATTTTATGTTATCGGTAAACATAAAAAGCCAATGTACACCGAGTGACAGTAAACACTGATGGACAGTGCACACCGACGGATGGAGAAGCCCAAGTATTTCACAGTGTATATCGAGCATAACTAAAGTGGTCACCAAGCAGAACTGAAGTTGATGCCCAAGGAAAACCGGAGTCAATGACCGAGAAAACTAAGATTTGATGACCAAAATCAACTGGAGTTAGAAAATGACAAAACACTTAGCTGACAGGAGCTATATTTAGAATGAATTGATTGATTTATTTTTTTTCATCGATCAATTGAACTAAATATTTAAATCTATTTTTATTCACAGTTGTCAAGGAGAAATTTACAGAATAAAACTAAAGCAATGCATGGCAAGATTTGTGGATCAAGAAGCAATCTACATCAAGAACAAGAAAGACAAGGATAGTAAATGGTGAAATCATGTCTATATAAAGAGACAAGTAATTCATTATGAAAGAGAGGAATGTTGAATATAATTCTAGTGAAGATAGAAGTCTTCATGCAGATTTGATCATACAGGCTAAAGAACAGAGCCAAGAATTTTGCAGACACCGAGCAACAGAAGCAAGAGTATTCACCGAGAAGAAAGAAGAAATAAGGGGAGTAAAGGAATTGAAGAGAACATTGATCAGAGAGGTATTATAGACTAAAAATAGATCTCAAAGTCTGCAAGTTAAAGTTGTATTATTGAACAGATCATTTACAGTTTCAGTTTAACCATTGATTTACAAAATCTCTTAACCGAGTGGGATTTAACCATCCTTATTGTATTGAGATACTCAAGAGTATCAAAAGGTTTTCATGTTGACAGCATAGTGAATTCTAGGTCAAATGATAAATTTTTAGTTTTAAATCCTCTAACAAGGTCGCACTTAACAGTGTGTTTGTAACCTTTAACAGGGTTGGCTCTTCACCGAGCTCACTTCAGAAGAGTGACAATTTTGGGTTACTGGTCCCAAGTGGTTTTCCCCTTAATAGGGTTTCCACATTAAAAATTCATGTGTCAAATGTGTATATGGCTCATTGCTTTGATGTTTTTCTTTACACATTACTAAAACAGGATTGGTTTGTAAACACTAAGTTTATTTATTGCTATTCAATAAAGGCAAGAAAAAGATAAACAATATATTCACCTAGCAGTATATATTTGATAAGATTAATTAAAGGCATACATCTTGTAGGAATGAAAGATAAATGAAGGTATTATATTTCTGATATAAGTTTTGGTTGGATTATTGGATTAATTTTTGAGGCCACTGATTCACACCCNCCCCCCCCCCCCCCCCCCCCCCCTCTCAATTATTCTAACATTTTTTAGAATAGAAGTTTTAGGAGACAGGTTACAGGTTTTGAAGGGAGATGTTCAAGTGAAATAATATATTTTTAAATCTTGGGAGTGAAGTCTACTTTTTGGTTCTTCTTCTTCTTCTTCTTCTTCTTCTTCTTAGCAAGTCTACCTGGCATTTTCAAGGTAGAAGTTTCTGAATCTTTTTGCAGTTTCTGTTGGAAAATTTGTTTTCTCTGTGCTTCCTTAATTTTGATTTGATTTTGAGTTAATGTTCTTTTAATTTCTAAAAATTTATACAGATGATTAGGGTGTTCTTGTGAGTTATGTTTATGGCATGTCTGCTATTCTATGAGAATTTGTCTGAAAACCCTAGGAGAGAATGGTTTAAAAAAGATACATTTGTGTTGTATATCCATTAAGATTTTACCAAATTGTACAAATTTAGCTGCATAAGTTTAAATTGTATGGTGGGATCCTTTATTATAAACTATGTGTATTGTAGATACCTATAAGTAAGGATATGAGTTTGAAAACATACATTTTTGGATTAGGGTTGTGAAGAGTCCGGGTAGGAAATAATTTTCATTTTAGATGTCACCTTAAAAATATAAAGACACTTTTAGATACCCATTTTGGTTTTATTTAATATATATCAAAATAAAATAGGGTTCCTTTGTACAAAAATGGTCAAATATTAGCTGTTATAGTGAAATTAGGCATATTTGAGCTTGATTTTTGAATCGGAGTCTGAAAAATATTAATCCATAAATTTTTCTAATTAAATAATTAGGAAAATCACTTTGGTGATATTTTAAATAATACGTTTATAAATAGTTTCCATGAATCTGATGACGATCCAACAGTTCAAAAAAAATTTATGGCCTTTTTACCAAACTAGTAACCTTCATTCCTGAACAGGGTTGTTACAAAGATTTACTTTTTACATAATTTAAATGACCTTATCTTTAGGACTGGAAAGAATAGAAAATGTGTGAAATTAAATTATCTTTCCATCTATATAAGTTTCATATCTGTATCATTTCATATGAGAATATACCATTCAAATTACCGACTGAGCTGCATAGAGGAAATACACAAAAAACTCACTGTTATAAAGTTAAAATTGTTAATAAGTCTTATTAATTAAAAATTAATCAATTTGAAAATTATTAAATAATTAATATGACTGATGTGATCAATTTATAATTTAATTTTAAAGATCATAGAGATTCATTAAAACACCATATATGTTCCATGTGTGTACTTTATGTTATTAACTAAGTCATTTATGACTTAAGAGTATTTTAATAAATATAATGGTGTTATATAAATGGAGTTAAATAATATGTCAAATGTATGCATGCCTTCTTTCATGTGATCTTGGTTTTGTTAAGTGTCAAGGTGGGTAGGTTGTTACCCTAGGTGGGTTTTGTCTTTGGACTTGTACTATCTATTGATTTTATGCCTTTTTTCTCTTTGGGTGCATATTGTGGAGTATTTATAACCATTCTTATATCATCGATTGGTTCTTGTGTTGATTTGTATCCATTAGTTTCTTGTTGTGTGTTCTCTCAGTCTCCAATCACTATGTTATTTAACCATGAAAAGATGACGACCACTTTTGTGTTGAGTCCTAATTATGTTGGTCACCTTGTTTCTATTGTTATGATGGTTCAGTGTTCTGAATGATTATCTTGTGGATTATGTTACTCCATGCTTGGAGATGGGATCTTGTGATGTTTTGATGATCATTGATCTTGTGATGTGATACGTGAATTTGAATTGTTCTATTGAGATGTCCAGTATGGGATGGAAAGTTTGGATCCTTGTATAGGATCATATGTTATTTGTTATGCTCCAACATTTTCCTTGGTGATTATCTTAATTTATGATTTATGAGAATTCTTTATGGTTTTGGTTTCATTATCTTTTTGTTCTTTTGGTTGGAGAATTAGGATATGTTATCTAGCTGTGTAGTAGGGGGTGGCTTGCAATAAGTGTTGGGGCCCACAACTGGCATCCAAGATCGCTTATTATAAGTTTTCTTAATCAAGAGATAACATAATACATAAATGGGGGGTTAAAAATGAATTAATAAGATATGGTACCTCACCTATGTTTGAGTGCTTGTATAGGCTAAGATGGAGGATGAGATGATATTTTTTTCCCTATGAGGTATGGTTCTAGCATAGTTAATGGCTTCGTCTAGTTGAGGATTCATTAATACCATATATGGTCACTTAAGTGTCAGGGTCCAGAGAGACTACCGAGATGTGACTTAAGGTTTAGACATATATGATGACACCTTCCTATACACATTCTAGGTTTCTTATGGGTTAGCACTGTTAAAATATTGATGAAAATATGGTCTAAATGGTGTAAACCCTGCTAGGTCTTTCTATCTCCTTAGGCCCTCCTTTAAAATTTCTAATTTTTTATGGAAAAACCCTAAGTTTCTACCTCACGTTATATAATGAAGTTACCTTTTTGAGTCACTTAAAATCCTTTTATCCCATGTGTCTTTTTTTCATGTCTTAGCGGGACTGTTCCTTATTTATATTTCCTTTAAGTCTTAGCGGGGAGGTATTTTTTTAATTTTTCCTAATTCTATGCCTCCGCATGCCTTTATTACCTTTTCATCTCCCATGTTATTCTATCTAAATCCAACAGAAGGCGCTTTCCCTTAACCTTGAAGATGATACCTTTTTACTCATCAAGGCAATGTGATAAGTTGTCGCGTGTCTTTCTCTGACCTTGGCAGACCTTCTTTTCCATTTGGTCTCCAGCAAAGTTAATGCTTCATCAGATTTAAATTCATCAACAGTTGTCTCTTTTCCTTAATGTGCAAGATGAAGTTCTTTATGGTTTAAGGCATCGTTCCCTTTCACCACATAGCATTGCTGATATCATCAATTCCAAGTTTTCAAGGGCTGATAAAGGTTGTGCAGATGTGAGAATATCTATGGCTATAGACTTCTCTTGATCGTAGGCATGAAGCTTTTTACCATTCGAGGCATCATGGCAGAGTGCCACGTGTTCATGGCGAGGCCAAGACAAAGTCAAAAGATGATTAAAGGGTGGTTAGTTCAAATTTCATCATGTGCTTGGCACTTTGCCTCAATCCAAAGATGCATGAAAGATATTCTTTGAGGCAATGCATCGTGGCAACACGTGGCGGTTAGTGGGTCCAAATCAACGACAAGGTAATGAAGTTAAAGAACAGTCAAGTCATATTTTATCCAGCGGTGGGCGCTTTGCCTTAGGAAAAACATGAATGACACTTAGTGTTCAAGGCATTGCATCATCTTGGTGTGTGGCAGTTGTCAAATCTGGGGCCCGTTTAAATTCTATTAACTAATGGTTAAGTCTCATAAGATCTTACGGCTAGCATAAAGCCTTATCGCAGAGATGCAGCTTGATTTAACCTTTAAGGGATTGCGCCTGTATGAAACGTGTCCTATCTGGGACATGGGACCTATGGTCAGTAAGGTGGTGGTCAGTTAATATGTAGTCAAGTTAAAATAGATCTAATGGTCAATGCTTTGCCTTATGAAAAAGATGCACAAAAGATAACCTTTGAGGCATTGCGCCTGGTGGCCACGTGTCCTCCCAGTTATGTGGGACCTATAGTTTCGAGGCTGAGGATAAAGTAAATGTTAGATAATTTTGAAAGGATCTAATGGTGGGCATAAAGCCTTATGGAAAATTTTCACAAGATCTAGTCTTTGATTCATTGCACCTGTGTGACACCCTACAGGATCTAATCTGAGTGCCCGGATAACTTAAAGTAGATCAACGTTTATGTTTTAAACTTGTGTTGAGATTTGATCTCATCCATCCAAGCCTCTTTCTATTTCATGGTGACTATTGTAGCTAGTATAATTTGAATTTTTAAATCTACGTAGAAGGTTTCCAAGGTATGGCGGTGCTCTTCCAGATTGCAGTGGTAGATGGATAGATCTGATCGTCTGGATTTTATTTATGAGGGCAAGCAGGATTTATTTTCTGATATTTTGGAGCCTCATAAATGTTTCTTGGTGGCACTCAAGGGTTTGATCTGATTCTTTATTTTTTATACTTTCTTAGCTCTTTGTCCAATTTAGCTTAATAGTAGCATATTTTCCGAGTCGTGGTGGTTGTGTTTTAGGGTTTCCTTGTGCCCTAAGGTGGTCCAGACTCATGGTTTCCTTTGGGGTATATGTAGGGTTCTTTGTATTATTATAAGGGATGGGAATTTTATGCCACAATAAGGCTTGTAAGCTCTGCATGTTAAACTAAGACTATCAGTGGTATTTTGGCTCATCCTTAGATGTTTTATCAATGATATTTTTATGTATTTCCTTGCATTTTGTGAATTCATATTGAATTATAACGTCTTCATTTTGGTTTCTTGTGCTCATTTAGGTTGCTTATTAAGGACTTTCAATCCATCACTATGTAAGGCAGAGGGTCTAATTTCTTTAGGGTTTCTTTCAGAGAGAATTAAACATCCTTAAACAATTTCAGTGAGTAAAGAATTGAAGTGAAACGGATAATTAAATCTGCTTCTAGGAAGTGTGAATTGAGTATGTAAGCCATAGTCAAGTGCAGTGATCATTTGTAGGATATACATTTGATGTATGTTGTTGTTAAGATTCTTTGCATTTAAAGTGACTCCATACCCACTGGATAGGGCACTAGTCTAATATGTTAGATTTGTGGTTCTCATCCAATTTTATAAAAACTATTACCATTTACTTATTTTATACTACATCCACCATTCCTGCCTACTTATGAGGTTATTATAGTTTGAGGGTTGAAGATGGGTAGTGCCCACTTGAGTCTATGGAGCTCAAAGTGTAGAAGGTTTTAGGACCTTGGTGAACGTTACTTCTTCTCCTTGTTGAAATCAGTTCATGATTTTATAGAGGAACATACCTGAGTTGCAGGTATGCAAAGATCAACAAGAAAAAGAACTAACAGAATTGGTGACTCTGCTGGGGATTAGAGAAGTAAAACAATTTATTAAACCTTTCAAAGGAGTCTCTAGTGTTCTATTGTTGATATATTTGACCCATATGAGTCACCAAAAGAATTGGTGATACTGCTGGGGAGACTTAGCACAAAGGACTTTTGAAGGCTTATCAAATCAAAGTGGAAATTAACCCATGTGCTGGGGACTAAGAGATAAGTTATTTTCTTACTTTTTATTTAAATATTTTCACAAAATTAGAGTTGAAGTCTCATATTTTAAAATCCCAAGTTTTTTTGGGTGGCGACTCTGAATTTGGTTGACTAGTGTTTCAGATAAAAATTATAGTTTTGTGTTAGATCTTGTTGGTCAAGATATAAGCAAGTATGAGAAACACCAGAGCATGCATGAAAGATCATCTAAAATTTGAATTGGAGGGTGGGCTCCCAAAACCTACTAGAATAAATTGGTCTAGGAGAACTGTGTCCACAAGTGAAAGTTATTGGAAGCCTAAGGCTTCAAGTGTTAGTCATCCTTTGGATGTTTTCCCAGAGAGAAGTAATACACCTTCTCCTGGTACTAAATTAGATATTTTGGGCTTCTTTGAAAATATGTTTGATACTCATGTCCAAGAAGACATATCTCAACAAAAGGTTGTAACTCAGGTTCAGTATAGAAGAGAAAATGAAAGGAAGAACAACAGATATTTTAGACCTAGAGATGTTTCAAACATAGAGGCATCTTCCCAAAATACAAGAAATAACCCATTTCTACAAGATGATCCTTATGAGGAAGCAGTAAATCAAAGGGAAGTAGATCTTATAAATTTGGAGGACTCTCCACATTTAGATATTACTTTACCTAATGCTGATTTAATTTTTGGTAATAATGATGCCTTGAGAAGAGAGATTTGACATCAGATGCTTCTAAGGAAAAGAATGGAAAAGGGGAAGGAGAATGAAATCATGGCAGTTGTTATTGAGAATGAAAACTTATAGAGACAACTAGCTCAACATAAGTTGATAAATCAAGGTTTGGAGAAAAGTTATAAGGGTCTAAATAAGGAGATCTTTGGTGACATGGATTCCAACAGGAGTGTCAAGAGAGGGAGATATATTCAAAAGGAAGTCAGATGGAGTCAAAGCCTCTGATCAAACAAAATATTGATTGGGAAAATGAAATACCTTCAAGGCCTCAAGATACTATACAAGATCCTCCTTCAAATAGTGCAAGTAACCCTAAATTAGATAAAGGTAAATAGAAGGTTACTAGTGTACACATCGGTGAGCCCAAACCTACAGTGGAGGCATCTCAAGGTATGTCTGTACTGGACATAGAGCTAGAAAGAGATAGAAAAATAAAGGATGATATTGCTAAACAATTGGAGAGGGATGAATTAGATGATGCTGCTACAGAAATGAAGAAGAAAATTACTTTCACAGTCTACTAAAAATCTAAATGAGTTTAATACTATTAATACTACTCATGGTAGTAGTGGATTAGGTCCTAAGGTGCAAGAAACAAATACTAATACTAATACCATGAGATCTAGTTCACTTCAGGGTATTGTGAATCAGGGTCAAGGTCTTGGTACAAGTGGCCAAAATTAGGGAGTTGGTTTTCAGAGAAGACCCATGCATTTAGAAACATATAAACAATTATATTTTGATGGTATTCTAGGCCAGCCAAATGTCATTCCAAATGAAATAAGGGATAAACTCCTTAAATTTAGTGGAAGCAATGTAATAATTGGTGAAGAGAACCTAAAGGCTTTCTCTGACAAGATGAATGACTATGAAATAATGCATGAGGATATTGTTTTGAAGTTATTTGTACAATCCTTAATTGAAGATGCCAGAGATTGGTACCGTGGCCTTGCTAATGGAAGCATTAGTTCATGGGATGAATTTACTCAATGCTTTAAGGAATAATATGGTGATCAGGTGAATTTTGGCTATATGTTGAATGAGTTCAATAACATCAAAAAAATTCAAAATGAAACTGTTTATGAATTCAATAGAAGATTTCAAAAGGCCATGCATAAACTATTCCAAGTGTTGAGTTTAGATGAAAATGTATGTCTTACCACATATTCAAATGCATTGGATAGTAATATTTCCTATCTTGTGAGGGATAAGAATCCTTGCACATTAAAGGATGCTTTCAAGATGGCAGTAAACATTGAAAGTAAGAGAAGGGCATCTAGTAAACTTGGGAAAAGAGATTATCGTAGGTTATGTAAAGACCCTAAGGATCAATCTAATAGGTTTCTCAAGGAAGAAAATAAAAATGATAAATATGATAAACTAGTCACTGCAATCAAGGACCTAACTACTAAGGTGGATAAAAATGAGAGAGGCTTTCAGAGTAACAGACAACAAAATCAGAGATCTAAGAAGCCTTACAGATTGTAGGATATGCCCTATAAAACAAATTGGAAGGATGGTAAACCATTGTTAGAGGGACCAAGTAATACAAACAATAGGGGTACTCCTTGTAACCACCTGAATTTGGTATGTTCTAACTATAGACCCTATTTGCCCTAAGTGTGATCATACCCTCGATTTATGTCCAAACGACCCTGTTACTGCTTGGCATAATTCTTTTAATCAATTTAAAATATCCTAGGTGATTTTTATCACTGATTTATATTAACTATTATAGCCATACAATTCAAATCAATTTCGACCAATCAGATCAAATCAAAATCGAACATGGCTATAGTATTTAATTATAAAGGAATTAAATAAATCCCTAAATCGAATACCCATTTGCAATTAACCCATTCCCCTAGCCTATTTAATTTAATTAAAATGGCTATAGTCCTCTAATTATTAAAAAGCAATTTCATTGTTTAAATAATTAATATTTTTCTAAATCCCTGATGACATCATCATT
>MU224958.1:1404218-1420621 GCA_018584345.1 Thuja plicata | reverse complement strand
AGCATATTCTGAGGGCTAATATGTTGTTTATCACACTCCTCCTAGTTAGAAGGCAATAGGTCGATTTTAGTGGGTTTATATGCTTTTCTAACCCTTTTGCACTAATATAATGATCTATTGAGTGTTTTTGTTGCTTCTGACAGGTACCCAATTACACACGCACACTCCTGATCCTTTGAAAAGAAGTAATAGACACAATGTAGAGAATACCTCATGGTGTGTACCCTGCAATATGCTAAATTCCCCTCTTGAATGTGCAGTTGCACAAACTTTGGTGGGGACTATTGAGGATGACGATGAACAAAATGATCAAGAGGAGGAAGTGCCTAAAGTCAATATGTTCGTGACACATGATAAAGAAGAAGGTGATGAACCATATGATGTCATGCATCATACTATAAATTTTGTTAATGCAAAGGATGAACATACACAACTAAGAAGACCCAGTGATGAAGAGGTAAGATCTCGCACTGTTGCTATAATTTATCAAGCTAGGAGTGCTTATAATATGAGAAATAGAAAATTAGATAGGGATCATGGAAAGCATGGTTCATTGTTTATAAAGGAAAGTTCTACTGAACCCCCAATCCAAAACAAGGATAATATTCAAGTGAGCAAGGATACTCCCATTGTTGATCAAGGAATAGAGAAATCCAAGGACATCAAGGGTAAGGTTTCCAGTAGGGATGTTTTGAGTTTTCCTATTGTTGACATGAAACATACACTATCTTAGATAAAGGTGCCAGTACCTTTGGTTGAGATGTTGAAGATGAAGGAGAATAGAGAGGTTGTTTTCTCTTTGCTCAAAGATATAACTAGTGATATTGTTCCTACCACAAATACCATCAAGAAAAGAGGAGGTGATGAGGAGAAGGAGACTCCTAAAATCTATGTAGGGAACATTATAACTTAGGATCCCTCTCAAGTTTATCCTTTTTATGTGATATTTCTGGTGAATGACCAATTGATAAGAAATCATATGATAGATTCTAGTACAGCAGCAAATGTGATGCCTCGTGGTGTTATGAAGGAATTGGGATTAAAGTTGACACATCTTTTGGAAGATGTTTTTCTATGGATAATAGAGAGTTACCTATGATAGGAACCTTAAAAGGCATTGAAGTGAAGATTGTTGATTTTCCTGAGGCTACTTTCAAGATGGGTGTGGTTGTGGTTGATACACTACCATATTATGGTATGTTACTGTCTAGACAGTGGGAAAAAGTAGTTGGAGGACATTTTCTATTGGTCCTATCATATGCTACTATCCCTATAAATGTCAGTGATGTTAAATTATATAGGGAGCCACGAGCTCCAATGATAATTGAAAAGAGGGATCCTAAGGGCCTCAATTGTTTTGTTGATGTTGATATGGAAATTTTTAGGATTGAGCAAGATGGATCCAAACTTTAAAATCAAGACCCAATTGTGAAGGAGTTACAATAACACCAAAATGAGATATGGAAGATGTACTTTGATGGTGCATGCTCCAAGGAACGATCATGATTTGGTATTATATTTATATCTTCATCAGGTACTACATTTAAATATTCCTTCCTCTTAACTTTTTTAGTACACAAATAACACTGCAGAATATGAGGCATTGTTATTGGGCTTAGAGGTTGCCAGAAATCATGGCATAAAATTGTTAAGAGTATTTGGGGACTCTGAATTAGCTTCCTCCCAAATTAGATCCCTATATGCTACTAAAAATGATAGATTGAAGTTGTACAAGCTTGCAGCATGGGATAAAATTGAGTTTTTTTATGCTTTCCAAAAATAATGGATAGAGAGATCTAAGAACATTATGGCTGATTTCTTAGAAAATTTATCCATAAAGAATAATGATATAACTTTGGTTTGGATCTCTACTATTGAAACCAAGATCATGCCTACAATTTTTTATAATGTATATAGTTGGCAGGTTTTTGAGGATGACACGGATATTCTCCGGTTCATTCAATGTTTGGATGATTATGAGGGCCAAAAAATTGATTGCAATGCTTTAGTTGAAACCATAGATAACAAGCAAACTATTTTTGGGAGTGGGGTTATTCATTTGTCAACAAATGTCATACCTAAGGGTTTAGTTCAACTTGAGTGCATTTTCAGTGACAATGATGGTCACTTGCTTAAACGGTCTGATGTAAAGATGGACAATGTTGAAGGGGTAAATTTAGGGTCAGAGGTTGTCCCTAAAATGGTATACATAGGGAAGAATTTAGCCCCCCACATCAGAGCCAATTTGATTAGTTTATTAAAAAAGTACAAGAGTTTTTTTGCTTGGTCTTATGAGGATCTTAAATCCTATAAAGAGGATTTGTTTCAGCATGAGATTCCTCTAAAGCCCGATGTGAAACCTTTTAGACAAAAGAAAAGACCTATCAATCCTCTACTAGCATAAAAAATACAGGAAGAATTGATGAAACTCAGGGAAGCCCAAATAATAAAACCAATCAGACATTCATCATGGGTGTCAAGTCTTGTGCCAGTAAGGAAAAAGAATGGAGATATCAGGCTTTGTGTTGACTTCATAAAACTTAATGTGGCATCACTTAAAGATAATTATTCCTTGCCTAATATGAAGGCAATGCTACAAAGAGTTACAGGGTGTGACCTTCTATCCATGGTGGATGGATTTTCTGGTTACAATCAAGTTTTAGTCAAGGATTCGGAGCAATTCAAGACATCTTTTACTACCCCTTGGGGAAATTATGTTTATGTTAGAATGTCTTTTGGTCTCATGAATGCAGGGGCCATTTTTCAGAGAGAAATGGATGTTTCTTTCAAAGGAATTCATAAACATAATTATGGTTGTCTATCAGGATGATCTTACTGCATATTCAAAAAGGGTTGAGGACCATTGCAGGCATCTAGAAAATATATTTGGTAATTCTTTGGAGTTTGGAGTTTCTCTTAATCCAAAGAAGGTTCATTTTTCTATTTCAGAGGGGAAGTTACTAGGACATATAGTGTCCAAAGAGGGAGTGAGAATAGAGCCAGAGAGGATTGACGTTATTAATATTTTAGCTCCTCCCAAGAACATCAAAGGGGTCCAATATTTCTTGAGAAAAATAAATTTTGTAAGAAGGTTCATTGTCCATTTTGCAGAAATCATGAAACCTATTGCCAAGTTGCTAAAGAAAGGTGTTAAATATGCTTGGAGTCCAGAAGCTCAGCAATATTTTGAGAGAATTAAATTTGATATTCAGGAAGCACCAGTATTAAAATCTCCTAATTATGAGTTTCCTTTTTCTATTTTCTCATTTGCTTCATTCCATACCATTGTTGCAATGCTGTTACAAAAGGACAAGGAGGGATTTGAGCATCCAATTGCATTTTTCAACAAATCCTTGGCAGCTGAGTTGAATTATGAAATCATAGAGAAGCAAGCTTATGGATTAGTTAAGTAATTTAAGGCTTTTAGGCCTTATTTAGTGTGTTCTAAGGTGGTTTCCTATGTGCCTCATGCTGCTGTCAAGGATGTTTTGTCTCAAAGTGAGGTCATTGGCAAGAGGTGCAGATAGATCAAAAGAATACAAGAATTTGATCTAGAGATCCAAATCACCAAATTAGTTAGAGGCTTGGAACTGGAAAATCTCATGACAGATTCAAACATGGAGCTTACCCAAGTAAACAATGTGCAAGCAAATGAAATGCCAACTAGCATTGAGATGCAACCATGATATGTTGATATTGTTTATTTTTTGAAGAATAGTAAATGTCCCAAGGATATGACAGAGAATCAAAGAAGGGATCTCAGACTTAAGAGTCAGAAGTATGTATTAATTCAAGAAGACTTATATTTGAAAAATAGAGATGAAATTCTTTTGTTTTGTCTTGATAGGGCTCAGTCTGAGAAGGTGTTAAAAGAGATACATAGTGGTGTTTTTGGAGGCCAATATTCAACATAGACAACTGCACACAAGATACTTAGAGCTGGTTATTATTAGCCTTGTTTATTTAAATATACTCATCAGTTTGTGTAGAAGTCTGAGGCTTGTCAACAATTTTCAAAGAAGCTAGTGTAATTAGGGGCCTTGCCTTTGAATCCAATCTCAATTGAAGTCCCTTTTTCCCAGTGGGGTATTGATTTTATTGGTGAATTTTTAGATAAGTCTAGTGGGGGTCACAATTGGATTCTTTTTTCCACGTACTATTTTACAAAATGGGTTGAGGCTATACCAACCAAAAGGGGAACCAGCAGTGTAATCATTGATTTTTCGATAGATAATATCTTGACTAGGTTTGGTGTGCCCATCAAACTAGTAATGGATAATGCTATGTGCTTTAGGTCTGAATAATTCATACAATTTTGTGATCAATATGATATTGTGATTTCATATTCTTCACCATATCATCCATAGGAAAATGGGAAAGCAGAATCCAGCAACAAGAGGATCATGAAGATTATCAAAAGAACACTAGAAAAGAATAAGAAGTCTTGGAATTCAAAGCTTAAGTTGTCTTTGTGGGCTAATAGAGTAACAATGAAAATATTTAAAGGTGTATCTCCTTTTGAACTGGTTTATGGAACACAAGCCAAGTTTCCATTAAACAATTTGTTACTAGTCTACAAGTTCATCCAAGATGAAGAGATAGAAGTGACTGAGCCAAAACAGAACAGAATGTTGAAACTAATACAATTCGTTGAGATCAGAAATGAAGCACAATTATAGAATCAGAAGATCCAATAACAGTCTAAGTATAAATTTGATAAGAGAACATCAGAAAGAAAATTTTAGGTAAATGACATGGTGCTCCAATGGAATGCAAGGTTAGAGGAAAAAGGAAAGCATGGCAAGTTTGAGTCTTTATGGTTAGGACCATTTTTTGTCCATAATTTACATGGAAAAGATTCCTATTTATTGCAAAGTCCTACTGGTGAGATGCAGGATATGCCTGTGCATGGGCAGTTCTTGAAACCATTTTTCTCCTAAGTCTTTGGTCATGCACAGTGATGTAAATATTTGTTGCATTTCCTACTTTTTCCTGTTTTAGTTTTGTCTGTTGTGGAGTTTCATTTTTTGTGTTGGTCTGCATCCTAGAGTGTTGGTTTTCTAGTGTTGAACTTGCGTTCAACCTTCCCTAGTCGGAGCCTATGTTATCACTATTAAAATCTTGATAAAAATATGGTCTAAATGGTGTAAACCCTACTAGGTCTTGTTATCTCCTTAGGCCCTCCTTTCAAATTTCTAACCGTTGGTGGAAAAACCCTAATTTTATGGCTCGCGTTATAAAATGAAGTTACCTTTTTGGGTCACTTAATATCCTTTTAGCCCATGTGTCTTTTTGTTTCATGTCTTAGTGGGGCCGTTCCTTGTTTATATTTCCTAAGTCTTAGCGGGGTGGTATTTTTTTTAATTTTTCCTAAGTCTATGCCTCTGCATGCCTTTATTACCTTTTCATCTCTCGTGCTAGTCCAACGGTGGGCACTTTCCCTTAACCCTAAAGATGTATGATGCCTTTTTATTCATCAAGGCAATGCAACATGTTGCCGCATGCCTTCCTTTGATCTTGGCAGGCCCTCTTTTCCATTTGTTCTTCGGTGATGTTAATGCTTCATCATATTTAAATTCATCAACGGTTGTCGCTTTTCCTTAAAGCGCAAGATGAAGTTCTTTATGGTTTAAGGCATCAGGCCCTTTTGCCATGTAGCATTGTTGATATCATAAATTATGGGTTTTCAAGGGTCGATAAAGGTTGTGCAGATGCAAGAATATCTATGGATATCATTTTCCCTTGATCACAAAGATGAAGTTTTTTCCTGTTCGAGGCATCACAATAGAGTGCCACATGCTCGTGGCTGGGCCAGGCTAAAGTCAAAGGATGATTAAAGGGTGGTTAGTTCAAATTTCATCGTGTGGCTGGAACTTTGCCTCAAGATGAAGATGTATGAAAGATAGTCTTTGAGGCAATGCATCATGGCAACACATGGCGGTTAGTGGGTCTAGATCAGCGATAAGGTAATGAAGTTAAAGAACAGTCAAGTCAGAGTGTATCTGGCAGTGGGAACTTTTCCTTAGGCCAAAGATGAAAAAAATTTAGTGTTCAGGGCATTGCATCATCTCGACACGTGGTCATTGTCAGGTTTGGGGCCCGTTTAAATTCAATTAACTAATGGTTAAGTCTCAGAAGATCTTACGGCTAGCTTAAAGCCTTATCACAGAGATGAATCCAGATTAACCTTTAAATCATTGTACCTATATGACACGTGTCATATTTGGGAGGTGGGACCTACTATCAGTAAGGTGGTGGTTAGGTAAGCCATAGTCAAGTTAAACTAGATCTAATGGTCAACGCTTTGCCTTATGAAGAAGATGCATAAAAGATAACCTTTGAGGAATTACGCCTGGCGGCCACATCTCCTTCCCAATTAAGTGGGACCTACAGTTTTGAGGTGGGGGGTAAATTAAAGGTCACATAAGTTTGAAAGGATCTAAAGGTGGGTGTAAAGCCTTATGGAAAAGTTGTGCGAGATCTAGTCTTTGAGCCATTTTTCCTGTATGACACCTGGCAGGATCTGATTTAAGTGCTCGGATAACTTAAAGTGGATCAACGTTTCTATTTTAAACTTGTGTTGAGATTTTATCTCATCTGTCCAAGCCTCTTTCCATGCCATGGTGACCATTGTAGCCGGTATAATTTTAACTTTTAAATCTGCACAGAAGGTTTTTGGGTCATGGCAGTGCTCTTCTAGGTTGGAGTGGTAGATGGATAGATATGATCGTTTGGATTTCATTTATGAGGGCATGTAGGATTTATTTTATGATATTATGAGGCCTCATAAATATTTCTTGGTGGCGCTCCACAATTTGATCTGATTATATTTTTTTATACTTTCTTGGCTCTCTATCCAATCTGGCTTAATGGTGGCATGTTTCTCAAGTCGTGGTCATTGTGTTTTAGGGTTTCCTTGTTCCCTAAGGCAACCCAGACTCATGGTTTCCTTTGGGGTATACTGGGGTTCTTTGTATTATTGTAAGGGATGGGAATTACATGCCACAACAAGTCTTGTAAGCTCTGTATGTTAAACTAAGACTATCGGTGGTATTTTGGCTCTGATATTTCATGCTTAGATGTTTTATCAATGATATTTGTTTGTATTTTCTTACTTTTTTGAATTCATATTAAATTATAACGTCTTCATTTTGGTTTCTTGTGCTCATTTAGGTTTCTTGTTAAGGACTTTCAATCCATCACTCTATAAGGCAGAGGGTCTCATTGCTTTAGGGTTTCTTTCAAAGAGAATCAAACATCCTTAAACAATTTCAGTGAGTAAATAATTGAAGTGAATTGGATAATTACATCTACTTCTAGGAAGTGTGAATTAAGTATGTAAGGCATAGTCAAGTTCAGTGATCATTTGTAGGATTTACATTTGATTTATGTTGTTGTTAAGATTCTTTGCATTTAAAGTGACTCCATACCCATTGAATAGGGCACTGGTTTGATATGTTAGATTTTTGGTTCTCGTCTAATTTTTTAAAAATTGTTACCATTTACTTGTTTTATACTACATCCACCATTCTTGCCTACTTATGAGGTTATTATAGTTTGAGGGCAGAAGATAGGTAGTGCCTACCTGAGTCTGTAGAGCTCAAAGTGTATAACGTTTTAGGACCTTGTTGAACATTAATTCTTCTCCTTGTTGAAATTAGTGCATGGGTTTATAGAGGAACATACCTGAGTTGCAGGTATACAAAGATCAACAAGAAAAAGAACTAACACTACATGTGTCGGTTGCCTCTAGATTAGTGAGTATACCTTACATCATGAATAGTATACCTTGAGTTAGTTAACTTTCAGGATCCTCTTTCTTAGATGATATTGGCTTCTTGTTATGTTATCTAAGTGGGGTCTATTTTTATCTCCTCAGCATGGTGGAGTGGACCTTTGGTTCCACGCGGTTGGGTGGTAGTGATTCTTATTACCATTGAGATTCGATGTTCATTAATTTATACCTAGATGATCCTTTTTGTAGTTGTATCTTCTTGTTCTTCCTTGTTGGAGACTTTATCTTATCTCTCTTATGTTTTTTACTTGTATCATTGTATCATTTATGATGTTCTGGGATATTGTATTGTACTTCATATTGAGTTTTTTCACATACCATGTGACTTGTGCAGTGGATGTTGGTTCATTATGATATCAGTTGTATCTAGGTTTCATTTATGATATTATGTTATTGTTATTCATTTGCATTATATGAAGATTTTATATTGTTTAATTATTTTTATTAGGTTTGTAACTTATGTAATTCTATGTCATGGACCCCTCGAGATTTGTAATATGTAAATGAGTTGCATTTATGAGTATGTATGTCTTATGTTATATTGCTTATGCATTGTTAATTCTTTATCAATTGTAGACTCTTAAAAAAAATCATTCTGCAAACTTAGTAACATGTTTTAGGTTAACTTTTCCTAAGTTCTCGAGTGAGGCATTGCACTTGGTATCAAAGCCTGAGTTTCTACACTGAGAAATCTGTGATTTTGTATGCCCATTAGGTGTTTAGTTGTTGACCATTGTAACTCATAATTTGTAGATAACAATTTTCAAGTTGTTTAGTTTATTGTGTATGATGCATCTTACCTTAGCGACTATCTATTATGTTTGGGTACATTCTCTAATGCGACTACGATGTTGTATTCTTAGGTCATAAAGCGGTTACTCCCTTAAGTGCGGTTAGCACTAGTCACTTTGTTATATGTGATGTTTTATGATTCTTTATTTATTTTGGTTATTGATAATTCGTTTGTGTTGTATTTGGGCTAGCACTAATTTTTTGAACTTTCCTATGTCTGGACTAGTCATCTGACTCTCTTTTCACTATCTATTTTGTGACACTAGTCATACTTTGTTTATTGTTGAAATTGTTCAAGCGTTTTATTATTTATCGTTGGACTTGTTATTCCCCCACTTGGGAGTTTTCTTTCTGTTTTGAAATGACTATCCTGAATGTTTGATATTGCTAGCTCAGTTTTGTGAAAAGTGTTGTTTCTATCATGTTCGTTATGGACCTCTAATAGTATGTGTAAGGGAGGAAATTGTAGAGAATGGTACAAGGGTGTTTTAACATAGTAGGTCAATTGGGTCAAGGACCTAAGTCCCCAATTGAATTATGCATTGTATTCATAAGAAAACCATTGTAGCATCTTTATGTAAACCTTCTAATCTTTATTTGTTTGTCGGCTTCCAGAAGTAAGCCTATTTTAGGCAGGGTGTATGTTGTGCCCACCCATAAATTTACTTTCAATAATGATGCCATAATATTTTGGTTATTTTCATATTAATTATGCATATGTTATGATGATTTTACTCACCCCATACTTGCATGTGTATGGTTAGCATATATCTTTTACATTACTATGTGGCGTGTTTATCCTACATTTCAATATGATGTGCCTGATATGGTAGAGGATGGAGACGTAGTTACTTGCATTACAAGATCCACACGTTCAACCGATCCCTATCATTATCTGTTGTATATACATTATATACATGCTCAACTTTGTGTACAGGTTTCCAAGTACCGGGCATCGACTTCCCTAAATTGTCAAGATGAGTTTGCCTTATCACAATATCTCAATGATAAGAGAGGGGAGATAACAGACAGGTCCAAATCCCAATTTAATCCATTATTGTCCTAAAACAGTGGACAAGTATCTTATTTCCTACCTTCTGAATTCCTCAAGATGACCTCATTCGTGAACCTTTCCTTTTGTGCTTGTTTGTGGTATTTTTAGTTTCAATCAGTTTTGTCATCATGTTGTCTTGTCATGTGATTGATGTGATTTGTGTATTAGTTGGTTGAGTGATTTATTAAATTAATTATGTATCTAGATAATTAAATCCTATTAAATTTGGAGATATTAAATATGATGTTATTTAATTAATGAAAATAGAAGATTTAATTAATTATTAAATCTAAAATTGAGATTTAAAAGGATAATTAATGAATTGATATTTAATTATAAATTTACATGTTATTAATATGCTACAAATATTATTCCTAATTAAAAATAATAATATGCAATGTAATTGCATTTAAATAATAATAATAATAATAATAAATTGATTTTTAATTCTAATTAAAATTTGAGTTTTGTGGAAAATTAATTATTTAATTAAAAACAAAAAAAAAAAATAGAGAAGAAAAGAAAGAAAGGATATTTATTTATTTATAATATATATATACACTTAATTTGAGAAAAGAAAATAAATAAATAAACAATATTTGTTTATTTAATATTAAAAGAAAATATAGAAAGGAAATTGTGTATTTCTTTCTTTTAAAAATAAATAAATAAGTAAATTGATTTTATCTAAAAAATAAGAAGGAAAAAAAAAATTCTTTTATCTTTTTTCAAGGTTTAGTTTTTTTAGGAAGTTGTCCTAGAAACCCTAGTTGAATAGTTTTTATTTTATTAGAGTTTTTTTAGCCATTTTGAAAAGGAGGAGACAGAGTTTTTTTTAGAACAAAAGTTTTAGGAGAGAGGTTACAGGTTTTGCAGGGAGATGTTAAGTGAAAAAATATATTTTTAAAGCTTGGGAGTGAAGTCTACTTTTTGGTTCTTCTTCTTCTTCTTCTTGGCAAGTCTACCTAGCGTTTTCAAGGTAGAAGTTTCTGAATCTTTTTGCAGTTTATGTTTGAAAGATTGTTTTCTCCATGCTTGCTTAATTGTGATTTGATTTTGAGTTAATATTATTTTGATTTCTAAAAATTTATATAGATGATTAGAGTGTTCTTATGAGTTATGTTAATGGCATGTATGGTATTTTGTGAGAATTTGTATGGAAACCCTAGGAGAGAATAATTTAAAAATGATACATTGTGTTGTATATCCATTAATACTTTACCAAATTATACAAATTTAGCTGCATAAGTTTAAATTGTATGGTGGAATATTTTATTATGAACTATGTGTATTGCAGATACCTGTAAGTAAGGATATGAGCTTGAAAACATATGTTTTTGGATTAGGGTTGTGAAGAGTCTAAGTAGGGAATAATTTTCATTTTAGATGTCATCATAAAACTATAAAGATACTTTTAGATACCCATTTGAGTTTTATGTAATATATATCAAAATAAAATAGGGTTATTTTGTACGAAAAATGGTCAAACTTTGACTGCTATAGAGAAATTAGGCCTATTTGAGCTTGATGTTTAAATCAGAGTCTAACAAACATTAATCCATAACTTTTTCTATTTACATAATTACAAAAATATCTTCGGTGATATTTTAAATAATACTTTTATGAATATTTTCCGTGAATTTGATGAAGATCCAACAGTTCAAAACAAAGTTATGGCCTTTTTACCAAACTGTTAACCTTCATTCCCGAACAGGGTTGTTACAAAGATTTACTTTTTACACCATTTGAATGAACTTATATTTAGGACTGGAAAGAATGGAAAATATGTGAGTTAAATTATATTTCCATGTATATAAGTTTCAGATCCATATCATTTCATATGAGAATATATCATTCAAATTACCTATTGATCTGCATAGAGGAAATACACAAAAAAGTCCCTGTTATAAAATTAAAATTGTTAATAAGTCTTATTAATTAAAAATTAATCAATTTGAAACTTATTAAATAATTAAGATGACTGATCTAATCAATTTATAATTTAATTTTAAAGATCATAGAGATTCATTAAAACACCATATATGTTCCATGTGCGTACTTTATGTTATTAAAAAAGTCATTTATGACTTAAGAGTATTTTAATAAATATAATGATGTTACATAAATGGAGTTAAGTAATATGTCAAATGTATGCATACCTTATTTCATCTGATATTGGTTTTGTTAAGTGTCAGGGTAAGTAGGTTGTTACCCTAGCAGGGGTTTTGTCTTTGGACTTGTATTATCTAATGATTTTATGCCTTTTTTCTCTTTGGGTGCATATTGTGGAGTATTTATAACCATTTTTATATCATCGATTGATTCTTGTGTCAACTTGTATTCATCGATTTCTTATTGTGTTTTCTCTGAGTCTCTGATCATTATGTTATTTTACCACGAAAAGGTGATGACCAGTTTTGTGTTGAGTCCTAATTATCTTGGTCACCTTGTTTCCTAATTATCTTGGTCACCTTGTTTCTATTGTTATGGTGGTTCAGTGTTCTGAATGATTATCTTGTGGATTATGTTAATCCATGTTTGGAGATGGGTTCATGTGATGTTTTGATGATCATTGATCTTGTGATGTGATACGTGAATTTGCATTGTTCTATTGAGATGTCTAGTATGGGATGGACAGTTTGGATCCTTGTATAGGATGATATGTTATTTGTTATGCTCTAACATTTTTCTTGGTGATTATCTTAATTTATAATTTATGAGAAGTCTTTATGGTTCTAGTTTCATTTTCTTTTAGTTCTTTTGGTTGGAGCATTAGGGTAGGTTATCTAGCTGTGTAGTAGGGGGTGGCTTGCAATAAGTGGCGGGGCCCACAAGCGGTAGCCAAGATCGCTTATTGTAAGTTTTCTTAATCAAGTAATAACATAATACATAATTTGGAGGTTTAAAATAAATTAATAAGATATGGTACCTCACCCATGCTTGAGTGCTTGTATAGGCTAAGATGGATGATGAGATGACGCTTGCTGCCCTGCGAGGTATGGATCTAGCATAGTTAATGGATGTATAGTTAGAAAATGGAAGCACTTCCATTTTAGACTTGTTTAGCCTTCCGAGTGAGTGGTTTGGGGTCATGGAAAGCACCTTGAATGGGTTTATGTCCTTCTTTCCACTCATGTTTAGCCTGATTTCTGCATTTTGAACTGCAGACTGGTGATTCTAGGCTTCAGGGTCAAGGTCAACCTTTTAGGTCAGGGTCGACCTCGACCCTTACCTAGGTCAAGGTCGACCTTGACCTTGACCCAGGGTTCAGATCTCAGGGTCTCATAGTTTTAGATGTCAGTCTTTGCAAAAAGTATTTTCCCGCTTCGGGGTCGGCTGTTTCGGGTTCCGAAGTGTCGATTGCTAAATTATATTTAATATAGGTCCTCTCCTAGGGGTAAAGGCTTTAATGAAAATTTAATTCTCCTATGGGTCCTCTCCTAGGGGTAAAGGCTTTAATGGAAATTTAATTCTCCTATGTCGGCCTCCTTAGAATATTGCGCCCTAGTTTCATATAAAAGGGAGCCTTCTCCTCTCATTTTCTCTAATAACAAGGATAATCATCATCAAGAAAGATAATTCTTTTAATCATGATCAAACATTCTCAAGATATCTTCAAGGGTGATTCAAGCAAGCTAAGGAGAAAGATTTCAAGCAAGCATTCATCCACTCAAGAATCCACTTTCATGAAGGAGATCCATTGGAGGCCATTGAAGGATTCAAGCTACATAGTGCCCTTTTGGTGATCTCTCCATCCACCTTCCAAAGCCTATTCCAAATTCAAGAACCCATTCAAGACTTGGTGTTGGAGATCTACAAGCAAGAGATTGAAGACATCCTACCTGTCTACATTCCACATTTTGAAGCCTACTTGTGGATCCAAGGATTCGAATCTGCCACAAGGACTTTTACAAGCAAGGTGAATTTAAGCATTTACTTTGTCTATTTCTACAATTTCAATTACATATATTTGAGGTTAATTCCAAAACTGAGGTTTGACCAAGGCAAACCCCTCCCCCATAACAAATAATCTTTTTCTTGTAGGTACAAGTTTAGAATTACAGATTTGAGACCAGATCTGGATACCCTTTTCGGCTTTCTTTCCGATGGTGCAAACAGATTCTCTGTCAGACCTGTACAGGTCAGGGTCAACATTATTGGGTCAAGGTTGACATTTGTGGGTCAAGGTCAACCTTTTCATAAGACGACATCGGAACGGAAAAAGATTTCTAGGTTTTTTTTGTCTCTGCGTTTTGATTCGGAATCAACTGTCAGTTTTTCCAGAAATAGTCTACAGACCTTAGAAACAGCATTCTTTGATCTGCAAATCTTTAAGGTTAGTGCATTTCTCCTATTTCTTCAATTACTATCATATATCATATTTATACATATAATTAACAGAATTTAAGATATCCTTTTTGTTATTCTCCTTTTCGAATAGTTGATTCATTTGTGCATTAACCCTTCTTTTGGGTTGATCAGCTTGGATCTTCCATTTGTGCATTTGGGAATAAAAGAGGAACATCTTATCTTCTCCCTAATCACAATTGCAATACATAATCAATTAAATTCAAGTAAGTATAAAGTAGGGTTAATAAATTCAACACACTTTAATCAAATCTAACAACAATTAACAATCAAATCACCTTATCCTTTTCCAACACCTTACATATTTCCTAATACCCCATTTCATATGTTACAATGGCTTTGTCTGGTTGAGGATTCATTGATACTATATATGGTCACTTAAGTGTCGAGGTCCAAAGAAACTACCAGGATGAGACTTAAGGGTTAGACATATATGATGACACCTCCCTATATATAGTCTAGGTTTGCTATGTTTGTCAGTTGCCTCTGGATTAGTGAGTATACCTTGCAGCATGATTAGTACACCTTGAGTTAGTTAACTTTCAGGATCCCCTTGCTTAGATGATTTTGGCTTCTTTTTATGTTATCTGAGTGGGGTATGTTGTTATCTCCTCAACACGATGGGAGTGGACCTTTGATTCTACACATTCAAGTGGTAGTGATTCTTATTACCATTGAGATCTGACATTCGTGACTTTATGCTTGGATGATTCTTGTTGCAGTCGTATCTTCTTGTTCTTCTTTGTTGGAGACTTTATCTTATCTTTCTTATGTTGTTTACTTGTATCATTGTATTAGTTGTGATGTTCTGGGATATTGTACTGTACTTCATATTGAGTTTTGTCACATACCCTACGACTTGTGCAGTGGATGTTGGTTCATTATGATATTAGTTGTATCTAGGTTTCATTTATGAGATGATGTTATTATTATTCATTTGCATTATATGAAGATGTTATATTGTTTAATTGTTTTTATTAGATTAGTTAACTTATGTAATTTTAATTCATGGAACCCTCAAGATTTGTAATTTATAAATGAGTTACATTTATGAGTATGTATATCTTATGTTATCTTTCTTCTGCATTGTTAATTCTTTATCAATTGTAGACTCTTAAAAAAATCATTCTGCAAACTTAATAACATATTTTAGGTTAACTTCTCCTGAGTTCCCTGGTGGGGCATTTCAAAATTTGAGCGATATACCACTAAATCAATTCATTTGTGCCTCGTTACTTGAAATGATGTGCTCATTGATGCCTAAATTAATTACTTGTCACTTTCGGACATATCCTCATTAATCAATCATTACATTTCCTGTATCGACACTTTTTAAAATTCATAATCCACTAGATGCCCAAAATATTATTTTCCCAAATAATTTCATTCTAAATATATCCCCCTTTAGCTTTTGTATTCTCCTGCATGATGAACCATGTACCTCGAACAAATAAGATACAAAGGTTCAAGTACATCTTTGACCAACTTGTTCCAAACTTAGTAAAACCTTGATTTAAGAGGGACAAAGAGGATAAGGACAAAGACCAAGGTGAACCTCGAACCAATGAACCTTTGAACTTCAACATGAGGTTCAATATGACCAACAAAAATATTTATAAAACAAAGAAAGTGATTTGACAAATATAAGACATTGAACTTTGAACTGATGAACTTTTGAGAAGGTTCAAGTTCAATGTTTCAATGCTATATACTTAGCGGGTTTGAACACCGTGAATAAGAGACTTTGTTCATAAATGAACTTTGAACCTTTGAACTCTTTAACTCCAATAATAGTTTCAAGTTAAAGGTTCAAAATTATTGTTTCATTAATAAATCGAGACTTAACACAAGGATTTTTCAAGGAATACTTTAATAGACATGACCAAGGAAAAGAAGGACGACTGTGACTTGACTTAGGAATAATTATAGAAAATTAGACCAAGGGAAAAATTGGAGGGTAGGTAACACTTTTCCATCATATGTGGTTAACTTATAAGTTCTTGTTCCATAGGATGATGTCATAACAAAGGGTCCTAGCCAATTTGCTTTGAGTTTTCCTTTCTTTTCTCTTTCTTTTTGATTCTTTGGATTTTCTCTGAGAAATTGGTCACCAACCTTAAACTCTCTAGGTTTATATTGGAAGCCTCTCCTTGTGTGTTTCCTTGTAGGCAATAAATTGATGAGAAATGTTGGCTAATATAAAATTTCTCACACAAATATTCTATATCCTTATTCTTGAATTGTTTCCCATTATCTGTTATAATGGCATGTGTTGGAAATATGGATGGAGTAACTGAGAGGGGAGGGGTGAATCAGTTACCACAAAAATAAATCCACAAGTCCCTTAGATGTCTTCAATATATATTACTGTTACTCGGTAAATTAACCTTTCAT
>MU224958.1:1384856-1403409 GCA_018584345.1 Thuja plicata | reverse complement strand
TTTGAGTGCTCGGTAGACTCTGTAAATTGCTTCTCTTACCGTCTGAACTCGGTAGACTCGGTAAACTTCTTTGCTGAACATTCTTAGCTCGGTAGACTCTGTCTAATGACTGATATGACATTCTGAATTTGGTAGACTCTGTCTGATGACTGATATGACATTTGTGTAACATCAAGGACAACACACAATTTAAACAATTGTTTCCAACAGCATGTGGGATACCATATCTACAAATTATGTAAATTCAAGATGAACATTGAGATTTGTTTTACCATGGTAGTTGATAAAGGTACAACTTCTAACCATTCTGTGAAATATTATGTTGTTGTAATGATGAATTTGTGACCATTTGAGGAAGGAGGATACATCATCCCAATCAAATCAAAACCCCATTGATAAAAGGGTCAAGGTGTAGTCAATGGATGTAATTCTTGTACTAGCACATGTATCAGGTTCCCATGAAATTGACACTTTTGACAAATCTTCACAAACTGGCATGAATTTTGTTTCCATCATTGGCCAATAGGTCCCCATTCTAATGATTTTCTTAGCTAAGGTAAACCCACTTGAGTGTGACCCATAAATAGCCTAATTAATATTGTTGATCAACTGATGAATATCTGATGGAGATGATGAAGACCGAGTGATACCAAGTATCATGATTGTAGAAATGGTTAGATCAGTTATTATTTTGTCATTGATTTCAAGCAATTGATTAATTAATTTTTATTATGTTACTATATATTAAGAGGAGAAGTTAAATGGGTGACAAATACAGATTAGAAAATGATAAAGTAATGATGATATAGTTGTTTTCTACTATATATTTGATGTTATCAAATTGGTACAATTGATTGATCAAGTTAGAAACTGCAAAGAGTTAAAGTTATGACTGAAAGAGTTACTTTACCGAGCTACACAGAGTTATTCAGTAGAATTTTATGTGAGTCGGTTACAGTTATCGAACACCGAATGAAAGTCAAGCACCGAGCACTGAAGATGAGCTAGACACCGAGCAGTGAATGAAGTCAGTTACCGAGTTGCAAAGCAAGCTTTACCGAGTACATGATATTGATTATAAATGATGATAAGATCAAATTTAATGTGAGGCGATGATGATCTGGATGAAGAAATGAATTAAATGAATATTGTTAGAAGATCTACGAACGGGAAAATGCAATGAGAAGATCTAAGGCAATGATCAAGCGGTTAAACTGAATTGTGAAGAGTTCTAAGAAAAGTACAAGTTCCAAGGTAAAAGTGAGATGGTTTACCAAGCTGTGAAATATGAAGAAGATAATCGAACGACTGACCGAAAATGAAGGAAAATAAAATTAAGGAGATTAAGAGGCAAAATTATTTCTATGTAAAAAATGAGAAATACACAAAGACAAAGAGGCTGGCAAATTGAACAAAGAAGAAGAAGTTGAAGAATGACATTTACCAAGAAGAACAGAGCAAAAGGGATTGAAGAATCTACAGTTTGAGAAAGAGATCAATGGAGTATGTGATGCCGGTATTCAATTGAGCATAAAGGATCTGACACAAGAAAAGGTAGTTACTATATTACAAATCAAAGTTTAATGTTGCTTATTAATATTTGTAACAGAGAAATCGCTTAACCGAGTGGATTTAACAGTCCTATTTGTAAAACATAGACTTAGATAAAATTCCAAAAGAGTGTTTAAAGACCTCTAACAAGGCTACTCCTAATAGGGTGAAGATCTTAACAGATCTAAGGTAAATTTCCCAACAGGGTCACATTTAGAAAATGTGTTTGTAATATTTAACAGGATAAGTTCTTAACCGAGCGTACTTCAGAAGGGTACATTTTTATTGTGGGCTACAATTCCCACAAAGGTTTTTTCCAAAGTGAGTTTCCTCATTAAGTATGGTGTCAACTGAGTTAAATTTGGAGCTATATGAGTTAATATGATGTTGCTAAGTTTGAATGATTGATTTACATATATGAGATGTATTGTTGTTTAAGCTTTGATTTTTATGATTCACCCCCACCCGCCCCCCCTAGTGGACCAACAATTGGTATCAGAGCTTAGTTACTATGAAGTGGTAAGTTTAAAAGGACTTGAGTTGAGATCTAAAGATGTATAAGAGGGAAGAACCAAAGCTAAATAGGGATCATTTCTCTAAATGGAAAATTAGGATGAGGTTGCATGTGTCTGGAGTAGGAGAATATGGACCTCACTTTCTTGATAATAAATATGTAGCACCGACTACTACACCTGTGACAATCAGTGAGAAAAGACAAAAACAAGAACACAAAATAAGTTATAATTGAGATTGCTTCTACACTTACGGACTAGGAATATGATGAACTTGATGGTTGCACTACTTTGAAACAAATGTGGGATAAGCTTATTTTGACCTATGGTGGAGATCAACATGTTCAGAAGGCTAGAGCAGAAATTTTGAGAGGAAAATTTGACTCTATGAGGATGAAGGAAGGAGAGAACATAATACAGTATAGTAGAATACTTAAGGAGACTATTAATTCTATCAGAGGATCTGGTGCGATCATAACAGAAGATGATGTTACAAGCAAGATGTTGAGAACCCTGCTACCAAGTTATGCTATTTGTGTATCTTCTATACAAGAGCTAAGATTTATACCCAAGATGAATTTTTTACTGGATGCAACTATTGGTAAGTTAACTGCATTTGAGTTAAATTATTTTGACAATATTTTGCCTACTACTTCTAAGATTAAATGTGCATTTAAGTCTACTTTAAAGATTGGAAAAGCTAGGGAAGTTGCTGCCAAAGATGGATATTGGAGCAGTGCTAGTAAGAAATTTTATAGTTGTCTTGAAGGTCTTGAAGAGTTATTTACTGAATGTGATGAGAATGAAAGAGAATTTGAAGCTTTTTTGGATAGAAGACTACAAAGAGGCAAAGGCAAATACCGAGGTAAGTTGCCCTTGAAATGTTTTAATTGTGATAAAATTGGTCACTTTGCATCTAACCGGCTTAAGAAATATAAGGAGGAAAAGGAAGATAATAGAGATAAGAAAAAAAGAGAAAACAGATTCAGGAGATACAGAGACTACAAAAACAAAGGTAATAAATCTTGTCATATTGCTAATGAAGGACTAAGTGATGATGATTCTTTTGATAGTGATGATAGAAAAGTTGTTTATGTTGCTATAAAAGATGATTCTGATGAAGAAGAACCTAGAGCCCTAATATCACAAGTAAGAATGAAAAATGGATTATAAATAGTGGTTGTTCACATCACATGACTGGTGACACACTTAAGTTTATATCCTTCAAGAAACATGATGAAGGTTATGTTAGATTTGGTAATTATGCTCCATATCCTATGAAAGGAAAAGGTTCTATAATTCTACCAAATAACACAAGATGTGATGATGTTTATTGGGTTGAAGGATTAAAGTATAATCTGTTAAGTGTTGCACTGCTAAACAATACAGGTCACCGAATGAAATTTCAATATGGAAGGTGAAAGTATTTGATGAGAAGGATAGTCTAATTTCTACTGGAGAACAACCTAAAGGTAATTTATTTTATCTTGATACTTCTATGAAGAGTTGTCTGTTTGCTAAATTTGAAGATGTTTGGTTATGGCACAAAAGGCTTTGTCATGTTAATTTTGATAACTTAATCAAAGTGAGTAAGAAGAGTATAGTAAGAGGACTACCAAGATTAGAAAAACTTGAGAATGCTATGTGCAGATAATGTCAGATGGGCAAGATGACTAAATCTAGTTTTTCAAGCAAGACTTATCTTACACAAGGAATTTTGGATCTAGTACATACTGATTTATGTGGACCCATGAGAACTCAAATTTATTATGGAGATAGATATTTTATTTTATTTGTGGACGGTTATTCTAGAATGATGTCTGTAATGTTTTTAAAATAAAAATCTGATGCATTTCAAATGTTTAAGTGGTCTAAGACCCGAGTTGAAATAGAAACTGGAAGGCAGTTGAAATGTCTAAGATCTAATAGAGGAGGTGAGTTTACTTATGATGATTTTACATTGTTTTGTAATGAGAATGGAATTAAGAGACAGTTGTCAGCACCCATGACACTACATAAAAATGGGATTGTTGAGAGAAGAAATAGATCTATTTTTGGTTGTGCTAGGACACTGATGATTGAAAAAGGAGTTTCACAGAACTTTTGGAGAGAAGCTGTGAATATTGTTGTTTATACATTGAACCCATAACAAATGAAGAAAGGTACCAATAAGACACCTTATGAAATTTGGTATGAACACAAACCTAATGTTAGTTACTTTAAAAATTTTGGGAGCAAATGTTATATTCTGAAATATTCTAGAGAAGGAAAGTTTGATTTAAAAGGAGAAGAAGGGATATTCTTAGGATATTCTACAAGGTGTAAGGCTTACAAATGTTTGAACAAGGTTACTAACAAAATGGTGGAAAGTGAAAATGTAAGAATTGATGAATTTGCAAAAAGAAATGATGAAGATAGCAAGAAGGAACTAGAATATTATGAGAGGTTTGTATATATTCAACTTGATGTTCCTGATACTTTACCAAGAGCACCTACCGAGGAGGAAGATGAACAAGGAGTTCCACAACTAAATGTTGATATTGAAGAACCGAGAGCTGCCGAACCTATTTTATAAAATTATGTGAGAAAGCACCATTCCCCGAGCAAGATTATTGGAAATAAGGAAGTTAGAGTGATGACTAGAAGCAAGGTAAGAGACAATACATGTTTGATATCTACATTTGAGCCGAAGAAAGTTAAAGAGGCACTAGATAATGAAGATTGGATGAAAGCAATGAAAGAAGAGTATGATCAAATTGTGAAGAACAAGACATGGACATTAGTACCCAAGCCCAAAGAAAAAACTATTATTGGTACTAAATAGATTTTCAGAAACAAACTGAATGAGCATGGAGAAGTTATCAAAAATAAAGCTAGATTGGTTTGCAAAGGTTATGCACAAGAAGAAGGTATTGACTATGGAGAGACTTTTGCACCTTTTGCTAAATTGGAAGGAGTTAGAATACTTCTAGCTTATGTTGCTTACAAAGGATTTCAGGTATATCAGATGGATGTTAAATTTGTATTTCTTAATGCGATACTTGAAGAATAAGTATACATTGAGCAACTTGAAAGATTTATTGAGAACACAAACAAGAACAAGGTATGTAAGTTACATAAAGCTTTATATGGTTTGAAACAAGCATCTCGAGCATGGTATGAGAGATTTCACTCTTATCTAATCAAAATATAATTTCAAAGAACAAATGATAACAATAATGTTTGCTTGAAATGTGATAGTGATAGTAAAGTTTTGATTGCTGAAATTTTTGTTGATGATATTATTTTTGGAGGCAATGACACTTTATGTAAAGGATTTGCTGATGAAATGAGAAAAGAATTTGAAATGTCAATGATTGGAGAGATTAAGTTCTTCTAGGTCTACAGATACAACAAGTTACTAGAGGGATCTATATTACACAAGCCAAGTATATCAAGGAGATTCTTAAATTTTTTGGTATGGAAGATTCCAAGCCTGTTGGAACACCTATGGTTACTGGATGTGAATTATCTAAATAGGATGAAACACGAGAGGTGGATAATACTCTTTACTGATCCATGATTGGTAAAGTGTAGTATGTTGTTCACAATAGACCTGATATAGCACAAGATGTTGGAATTGTTGCAAGATTTTCTTCTAATCCGAAGGAAACACATATGTCTGGGGTAAAAATAATTTTGAGATGTCTAAAAGGCACAAGAGAGTTTGGTTTACTATAAAAAAAGGGAGGTACTTTTGATCTGCAAGTCTACACTGATGGATATTGGGTTGGAAATGTTGATGACAGAAAAATTACTAGTGGAGGCGCATTCTTTCTAGGTGAAAGATTGGTTACATGGCTGAGCAAGAAACGAAGTTGCATTTCACAGTCTACTGTCAAGGCTAAATATGTTTCTGCTGCTATGAATTGTGCAAACATAGTATGGATTAAGAAATTATTTGAAGGTATGCAAGAAGAGATCATAGATCCAATTACTATTTTTTTGTGATAATACAAGTGCTATTAATATATCAAAGATCCCGGCTATGCATTGAAAGACCAAGCACATTTCTATCAAGTATCACTACTTGAGAGAACAAGTTCAAGAGAAGAATGTGAGATTGGAATATGTGAATTCAAAGGAACAATTTGTTGATATCTTTACAGAGCCACTACCTAAAGATGCTTTTGAGTATCTTAGAGGTAAATTAAGGGATATTCCCCTATCCAATGTTCACTAAAGAGCATGAGGCATGCTCCATCAATTCTATATTTCATTAGAATGTCTATTTTTGAATTGATGTTAGTATGAAACACTTTAGGTGAATACTGAATTTGTGAAAAGATTTTTGTATGTAATGATTTATGAATACATGCCAGGTATAATCCACTACTGAAACAATTTTTCAAGAGTATGACTTTTTGGCATTGTTGTCAAAGAGGGAGAGAATGAATTGATGACATTTATCCTTAAAGGAAATATTGAGAGAATGAATTGCTAATATTTACTCATGAAGGAGAATTAGAATGTATGTTAAAGAAATAAAAGATTTATCGAAGAGGGAGATTCAGATCAGAGATCAAAGTGGAAACAGAAATATCAACTCAGAGGGAGTACAGTTATGTATTTGAGATCTGCCATCATCAATTTCTATAACACTTTTATAGTGGTTTCCATCAATGCCAAAGAGGGAGATTGTTGATCAAATTATGAATATCTGATGGAGATGATGAAGATCGAGTGATACCGAGTATCATGATTGTAGAAATGGTTAGATCACTTATTGTTTTGTCATTAATGTCAAGCAATTGATTAATTGATTTTTATTTTGTTACTATATCTTAAGAGGAGAAGTTAAATGGGTGACAAGTACAGATCAAACAATGATGAAGTAATGATGATTAAGTTTTTTTCTACTATATATTTGATGTTATCAAATCAGTACAATTGATTGATCAAGTCAGAAATTGCAAAGAGTTAAAGTTATGACTGAAAGAGTTACTTTACCGAGATAGACAAAGTCAATCGGTAGAATGTTATGTGAGTCGGTTACAGTTACTGAACACCAAGTGAAATTCAAGCACCGAGCACCAAAGATGATTTAGACACCAAGCAGTGAATGAAATCAGTTACCGAGTTGCAAAGAAAGTTTTACCAAGTACAGGATATTGATTATAAATGATGATAAGATCAAATTTAATGTGAAGTGATGATGAGCTGGATAAGGAAATGAATTAAATGAATATTGTTAGAAGATCTACGAATGGGAAAATTCAATAAGAATATCGAAGGCAAAGATCAAGCGGTTAAACTAAATTGTGAAGAGTTCCAAGAAAAGTACAAGTTTCAAGGTAAAAGTGAGATGGTTTACCGAGTTCTGAAATATGAAGAAGATGATTGAACGACTGGGCGAAAATGAAGGAAAATCAGATTAAGGAGATTAAGGAGATTTATGACTCTCTAAAGGATAAAGTTAAGGAGGCTCCCAGAGTAATTGTAGATGCTCAGGTTCAAGGAGAGGATTCTCAGTGGAGATAGAAATGTGATAAAATGAGCATGGAAAATCAGCAACTGAAGTCGCATATAATAAATGCCAAATTTGACACAGCTTCCATTATAATACAGAAAAGGCTTACTTGCTTTATGACATGGGCTAAAAGGTTCTGGGTGACTTACTAAAATAATTTTAAGGCCATTCAAGAACATAAAAGACTAAGGGAGAAAATTGGACAGTTCCAGCAAAGGATTCCTCTTGATGATCAAGCCCTTGCATATTCTCAAGATTTGATCAACAAGCATAAGGAACTCTATGAGGATTTGAAAGGAGAAACTAGGGAGTTCTCAAATGTAGCAGGAAAAGGTCTTCCACCCTTAGTCAAAGAGGATGGGAATCCAAAAGTTCAAAACATTTTCAGAGTGCAAGTCACTTCTCCGAGCAGCTTTGGAGGATGCAAAGAAGGATCCTACATTGAGGAAGGTTCACAACGACCTAGAAAGGATGATCAACATTGAGTATGTCATGAAAGATGTGATACATGATTCTGATACCTATGCATCTGAGAATTATGTGGGTCATATTACAAAGGCACATGCATCGCTCAGTAGAGCTTCAATTATTTGTGTTATGTTATTATTTTGTTGTTTATTTCCAAAAGACACTTTGAAGGGGCATGGCCTCTTTTATATATTCCTATATAAAGAACTTAACATGTAATTTTAATGTTATACACTAAATTTTGCACCCTAGGTCAAGCTCTCATAGTCTTGATAATCTAGTATAACATGGGAATCATCTCCAGGTTGTGGGACCTTTGCTAACTGAGATGAGACCTCCAGATTCTAGGTTGGTTCTTCTTGGATAATCACCCAAATTTTCTTCTTAACATGAAAGTAAATTCTTGAGGGAAAAGGGATAGGAAGAATGCATAAAAGGGAGAGTAACAGAATAAGAAAATTATCCTACTAGGTGATACACCAAAGGTAATTTTTTGAATTTACAACACAGCAATCAATCTTAGAAAAAGGACTTAGATCTAATAGAACACAACTTTCTAGATAGTTTTGCATAATAATTTCATAGAGAGGTCTAAGATAAATAGAGGCTATTCATGGAAAGAGATGATTTCACAAACAATAGCATATTTACTATAGATAGACATGGACTGTGACCTGCAAACAAACATCCACTTCTGCAATCAGGTATAGGAATGAGACAAAATGACAGGGAACTGAAGAACATCCACAAACTCATCTAAATCAAATCATCCACAGTAGTACACAATATTGTAGAAAGAAAGAGGGGTCAGGAACTCCAAGTTCATTCCAACATCAATCTCCATATCATATTCCAGTAAGAGAAGTACAAACAAGAAGGGCCAGGGACAGTTATAATGTCACTAAAGCCTTTTCACTATTTGTAATTCAATGAGATAATTAACACATGAAAACTTAGGGGAAGAGAAAATGCCACAAAAATCTTACACTAGCTAGAAAAATATAAGCCAAAAAAAATCTGAAACTAACTTATATACACTACTCCTCTAGCACGCAGGCTCAGGAGTCAATCTAACCTAGGAATTAAGGTTGCAATTCATATGTAATAGAATAATCAAAAACCCTAATACTGTCAATTCTGCTCATAAATGCATCATGAAATATCTGAAATGATCTGATATGCCTTGAATATCTTTACTTTTCCATTAATGCAGCTCTGAGAAGTCGACCCAACCTATCTCTCTGTCAAATTCCTGAGAAATTGTGTCACCGCTTATGAATTCTGAGAATCAGATTTTCATAATTTTAAATATTCAAATAATAACGGTTAGGTGGTGCAGGAGCTCAATCAATGGTTCACATTTGAATCTTCATCTTCCTTTAAACTGGATCCGTGGATCCCTATCTTTGTTATTACTTCATTTGTCCTTTAACCTGCATCAGACTAGCCCTTAACCTTGAGTCCTCGATTTGCTTGTCTCCAGGTCACGAGATGTTTTTATTAACTCTGGGTGCATTGAGAGGAAATGAGACCACCACAAGATTGGATCTGCACTGACAACTATCGCTAAGTCTCCAAATCACAAGAGAACATTCCATTCCTTCATGAGACTTAGCGACCACCACGGGATTAAAATCTAATCAACGGCATGGATAAATCATTCACAAACTTTGAGCCTTTACCTTACTCGACTTCCTTGACCACGGTCCATGCGGAGACCTGGCGACTGATCAGTCTCGTGGTCTCTTATCTTTCTTCTTAACTGTGGTTTCTTCATGAGACTTAGCAACTGAAAGAAAGCATAACTCAACCAGCCTTAACTCAAGTTATATCTACAGGGTTAGAAATATACAGAGTCACGAGATCTCATGATCTTTTGTTAACTCTGAGTCACTCCATGAGATCACGCGACTATCATTGGATCATAACATAAGATCAACGGCCAGCGCGAAGTCGGGAGAACTTTTAACTGGCCCCACCATTTCACAGAGACTAAGCGACTAAAGAAAAAGAATAGTAGTCTCCAAGTCTCATAATATTTGCTGATGTCATCATTTCTTTCAAAGACTTAGTGACAACCGTAAGATGGAGAATATGAGTTATCTGGATCGACAGTGCACGAGAAGTCTCTTGAGCATTGGAGAATATTCGCTTTCTTACCATGACAAGGACACAAAGAGTATTATATTTGTGTACATATCTTTAGAGGGAGCTTAAGTTATACAAAAAGGTAATGACAAAATAGAATAAGGTCGGGATAACTAGGGTTTTTTATCAAGTTTGCATAGGGCTTTCAATACTTAGGTTATTTTCCATGAACAAGACATACTAGAGGGCTGAAAACATAGCAGAGGACACAACCAAGACCAGAAAATTTGAGATCTTTCTCATAGGCTGGGCTCAACCCTTGTGGGAGCCACATTTACTCCACCTGTAGCCAAAATTTACTAGATGAAGAAAATTTGGGTAACATTTTAATGATCATGAAATACAATATTGTGTACTTTCTCTACAATTTGTGGCATGAAGCTTTTCTTTGAAGTTCATTTTTTGATAGTTTTCAATTCAAGTAATTGGATGTTGTTTGAATTCTTATTTGAGAAATTTCTTGTGTTAGAATGATTTATATATCAATTATATTCTTAAATAATTTGAAGATTATAAAGGCTTGTCTGATTGGTCTCCTCAAGTAGGAGTTAAATTCAAGCTAATAAGTTTTTTGTGGCATAAGTAATCCTTTCTTGTATGAAGAGTTAGATAATCGATAGACCTTTAGAAGTTTCAGGTTTAAAAATTGTCCTATAAAGTAATAGGTTAAGATCTCCAAAGGAAGTGTGACTTTGTATCCAAAGGAAGAAAAGGTGTTGGTTTCTAAGCAAAAAATACATTTACAAGAATAAATAAGTATAACAATTATAGAAGTAGGAGAGTTAGGAGTTACGATAGTAGTAGAAGAACAAGGAGTAAGAGAGTGGGATAACTAGAAGTAAAGAGAAAGGAGTTAGAATTCAGGTTGAATTATTTCAAAAGTTCATGTCATTGTGAGGTAGAGATTGAAGATAGAAGACCTAATCTTCTTAACTATACTAAAGGTGCACCCGCCTTGGTTTAGCAGAACCAGAAGTGTAGGGGAATTTAGTCAAGTTGATTAATCTCATTCGTTGGCCAAGTTAGTTGGAGAACCTGATTATAAACATTGGCATAGTTTTAAGTTTTTATAATTTGTTGATTTTGGAACTAATGCCTGCCTCTCCACCAGTTCCATCTCCTACAGGATCACCCAGACATCCAGCTACACCACCTAATTTTCCTCAAGATTCATCTTTTCTTTTGTTTGATAATGATGACCCTGTTGCACCTCCTTCTAATGTTGGCACTTCTACTCTATGGCCTAAATGGTGGGCTAAGATGATTGGTGATCTTCATGATGATGAGCTCATCGAGGGTAGAACTGCTCAGAAGAAGAGAAAACCTTCTTATTCTATAAATTTTTCTCTCATGGCCAACATTCACAGTGTATAAGCCTCAAACATACACAAAGATGAAAGGGATACCTAATTTGGAAGAAGCGATGAAGACTAAGCATCATAATCTATTGAAAAATAAAACTTGGGCTCTGTCAGATCTTCCTTCAGGAAGGAAACCCATCGGATGCAAATGGGTCTACAAAGTCAAATACAAGGTTGATGATACTATAGATAAGTACAGGGATCATCATGTTTCCAAAGGCTTCTCTCAATGTGAAAGAATTGATTATGAGGAGTACTTTTCTCTAACAGCAAAGATGAGCACCATCAGATTAGTCCTAGCCATGGCAGCTCAGTGTGGCTAGAAGTCAAGAGTGCCTTCCTAAATGGTGAGTTATAAGAAGAGGTTTACATGACATAACCTCCTAGATTCAAATTTTTTGGTAAAGAACACCAGGTACTTAAATTGGTAAAAGCACTCCATGGCCTCAAATAGGCTCCACGACCATGCTACATGAAAATTGATAAGTACCTCACAGATCAGGGTTTCCAAAGGAGTCCTAACTCAAATCTGTATGTCAAGACTATTGGAAATAAAATCATCCTTTTGGTTATTTATGTTGATGATCTGATCATCACTGATAGTTTGGCATCCTTGATTCAAGAAGTCAAATAGAATTTATATCAGACTTTTGGCATGACCGATCTTGGGCTTTTGCACTAGTGTCTAGGTGTCGAGGTTTGGCAGCAGTCACATAGAATTTTCATCTCTCAATCTAAGTATGCATGGGCTTTTCTTGAAAAATTCAAAATGCGGGACTGCAAACCTGCATCTACACCTATGGAGTTTGATCTAAAGGTGTCCACCAAGTCTGGTTCTCTTGTTAAGAATGAATTTGCATTCAGGCAACTAGTCGATAGTTTGATATATTTCACCACCACTAGACCCGATCTCATCTTTGTAGTGAGTTATATATTCCACTTCATGACAACTCCTACTTCAGATCATTGGGTTGTAGCGAAGCACATCCTAGGTTATGTCAATGGAACACCAGACTTTGGTATCCTCTATAGATGAACAAAAGATCCCCAACTCATCGGATACACAGAATCAGATTGGAGAGGCTCCGTTAATGATGAAAAAATCCACTTCCAGGTATGTCTTCATCTTAGGCATGGGTGTTATCACTTGGACTAGTAAGAAGCAACAGGTTGAATCTCTTTCCTCAACGGAAGCTGAATATCGGGGAACAGTCAAAGCACGGTGTGAGGCAATTTGGCTTTGAAGGATGCTTTCCGACATCCATATTGATAACATGTAACTGATTGAATGTTTGAAGATGTTAATTTGATGATCATGCAAGGCATTAAATCAGTCAATATATTGTATTGTCATTGATGTCAACTTAATATAATTTGTATGGTCATGGAAATACTGCCAAAGACTTCAAAGAACCGATGAATCAAGACTATGCTATCAGTAATGCATACAAGTCAAGTATTCACTAAGTGAATGCATACACCAATGGAGTGCACACCGACGGTTGGAGTAAAAGAGTAGAGTCACAGTTTTACCCGATGAACTAATGCACAGCATTACCGATGAGCAGAGTTACAGTGTTGCCCGACGAGCAAAACACAAAGTAACCCGATAGAAATAATTTCAATGTTGCCCGATGAAGAAGACAAGGACGGAGATCCTAATGACAACTGAAGTCACACTGATGAAACAGTCAGTCATCACTGATGACTAACTGAAGTGTTGACCGACAGAACAGAGAGTTTCGAAAATGATAAAATTCTTAGCTGTCAAGAACCTAAAGATAGAATTAACGGATACTTATCATTGTTTTAATCATCCAGATAAAGCCAGAGAAAAGTAAGTGATTTAAAGTTGATTTGTCTAGTTGGCAAGAAGATCTCTATGAGATAAATCAAGAGTTTGCTTTAAATCTATTGGCAAGAATTGTTGAACACGCCAAGAATCAAGAAAGCCAAGAAAAGGGGAAATCATGTCTATATAGAGACAAACTCAATTCATTACGAATTGTGAGGTGAACAAGAGAATAGAGGAAAGATGCTAAAGAAAATTTGAAGGAGAAGAAAGTCTTCATTTAGTCCTGATCAACAAGCTGAGGAAAGAGCTAGATTCTGCAGACACCGACGAACAGTGAGACAAGCATCACAAAGCATAACATTGTGGAGCAAAGGTATAAGTGATTATATTGATCAGAGAGGTAATGGATTTATAGTAGATCTAAAAATCTGCAATTGAGTTGTATGTATGAACAGATCATTAGTGTTTCAGTTTAACCATTGAAGCATAAAAGCCTCTTAACCAAGTAGGACTTAAAATTCTTTTTCAATTTAGATACATCCCAAGGAGTATCAAAAAGTTTGATCACAAAAGTAGCATTGGATATGCCCGATACCTATTGACAAGCCAAGTGAGTGTTTGATCAAGGTGGTAGCATTAAATGTCAGATACTAGTGTTAGAATAGTCCCAAAGGATAACTGAGAGGGGGAATGAATCAGTTATCAACTAATTTAATTCTTTTCTTTATTAACTCCATAATACAATAAAGTAAATACGCATTCAGATAACACAATAGACAGCACCACAATTTGGTTACAGGGAAACCAAATGGTAAAAACCCCGGTGGGAATTAACACCCGCAATGAACTATACTTGTTTATAATAATCCCTGTTAGAAGATCTTGCAACCCTGTTAGGAGTTGTTCTTTACAATGCAATAAGTATAGTGACCTGGTTAAGGGTCTGACCCTGTTAGGAGTCTTTTACAAATAACCCTGTTAGGGGTGAGGACTCACTATCCAAAATCTCACTGCTTCAATGGTGAAGGATACAACCTTCTGTAGAACAGATATGCACTATATCTGATGATGAACTGTAGAGTAGACCTATTGTCTTGATCAGTTCCAGTGTATTGTAATCTTTCACTTATTCTTCACATAGATCCTTGATGAATGAAACACAACTGATATTCTGCTCTGTACATTTTCTGTCTCTTATCTTCTCATTCACACTTAGCGTTCAACAAATGAACTACTATAAGTATCTTCCTCAAAGTATGAGATCATGGGACTTGTTAGGAAACTCTTCATAACATCCTTGTCCGCTTAACTAACCACGCAAGCATAATTACAACCGCGCAATATAAACTGAATAGATGCGACGCTTCACTAAGTCGGCCTCACCAAATTAACTCTAAATTTGTAATCTTGTTAAAACATGTTTGGCGCCTTTAGATAACTATCTTTAACTCATAACTAAACTTGAATATACACACGCATATCTCGAAGATAGGAACAACTCAAGAAACAATGAAATATGTCGGCTCTATACAGACAACCTCTAGAAGTTGTAACTGTCGTCTAACAGAATTACACAACACAACTAAAACTTCATATCAAAGTTTGCGTGTGTGAACACAACATAATAATCATGTCTGAAACATGAATATAACTGACAAGGCTTGATAACATCATTCTGATAAGTACATACAGAACACTGTTGTATATTATATGTTGTCATCAATGACAAACATACAATTAACTAGTTGCCAGAAGTAAATCTCCAACAATCTCCCCCTTTGACATTGATGGCAACATATGATATTAAAAACATCTTCAGCGCATGGTGTCTTCTTTATTTTTACAATCTTCTCAATATCCTCATCAAAGATTCATCTACACTGCTACAGCTCCTCTATCTATTTTTATACTCCCCCAGAGTATATGCTTCCCCTTACTATATACTCCCCCTTTGACATCAATGGCAAAGGGTGCCATAAGCAATTAGGCACAGGTACTACTCCAGAAGTAGAGTAGTCAACCATTCATCAGTCACTCTGGACTAATGTCCTTGCTTGTTTATCTAATCAGACTCAGGAGAGGAAATTACTCCCAACTTCTCCCTAAGATACTCAAAAGTATCTTTTGATAAGGGCTTTGTGAAAATATCTGCCAACTGTTCTTTGGTGCTCACATAGACCAATTTTACTTCATTATCTGCAAATTTTTCTCTAAGAAAATGGTATTTAATCTCAATGTGCTTTGTCTCTACGTGCATCACAGGATTCTTGGACATGTTGATAGTACTAGTGTTATCACAGTGAATAACAATAGGATAATCAACCTGCATACCAAAATCTTTAACCATCTGCTTGATCCAAACCATTGTTGAACAATTCAATGTTGCTGCAACATATTCAGCTTCTTTTGTTGACTGAGAGATACAATTGTGCTTCTTGCTTACCCAAGAAACCAACCTATCTCCAAGAAATATTGCTCCTCCATAAGTACTCTTCCTATCATCAAGACAACCTACCCAATCTGCATCTGTATACACATGAAGTTGTACATTCTTTGATTTAGAATACCATAAACCATAGTCTATAGCTCCTTTTAGATATCTGAATATTCTCTAGATTGTCATTAGGTGATTCTGCTTAGGTTCAGCTGCAAATCTTCCAACAATGCCAACTGTATTAGATATGTTTGGTCTAGATTGAGTAAGATATATAATTTTTCCAATCATAGACTTACACAATGTCTTGTCAACTACTGCGGAGTCATCTTCTTTAGAAAGCTCGCTTCTTGTTATGATAGGAGTGCATACTGGCTTACAGTCTTCCATTTTGAAAGTCTTCAGTATTTTCTTCACATATTTGGACTAATTTATAAATATCTCTTTATCTGTCTTCTTTACATTTAATCCCAAAAAGTATTTTATAGGTCCAATCATGCTCTTTTCAAATTCATTCATCATTTGTTTTGTAAATTCTGCACTAAGCTTGTCATTACCTCCAAAGATAATGTCATCAACAAATATGGCAACAAGTAATAATCCATCTGGTGTCTCTCTTATGAATAGGTTACAACCTTCTGCTCCTTTCTTAAATCCAATCTTGGTAAGATAACCATCTAGTCTCTCATACCAAGCTCTTGGGGCCTGTTTAAGTCCATAGAGTGCTTTATTCAATCTGCATACCATGTCTAGTTTATCTGATAGATTAAATCCTTCAGGTTGTTCTATGTAGACTTCTTCCTTCAAGTCACCATTCAAAAAGCCTGATTTGACATCCATTTGATATACTTTGAAGTCTTTGAATGTTGCATAGGCAAAAAATAACTTAATGGCTTCTAATCTTCTCACAGGGGCAAATGTGTTAGTTTAATCTATCCCTTCCCTCTGCGCATATCCTTTACACACTAATCTTGCTTTGTTTCTGACCATTGTACCATCTTCATTCATCTTGTTCCTGAATACCCACTTTGTTCCAATCACATTTTTGTCACTAGGTCTAGGAACCAATTCCCATGTGTCATTTTTTTATTATTTGATCTAATTCTTCTTCCATTGCTTTCTGCCAATCAGAATCCTTGCAAGCATCTTCAACATTTAAAGGTTCAATCTGTGAAAGTAAACATACCTCTTCATCCACTGTTAAACTTTTTGCTTTGGATCTAGTCAAAACATTGTTGCTCTAATCTCCAATGATATCATCTTTTGAATGATACCTAGACGTGAATTTTGAAACTTTTGGTGTGACATCCTCATCTGTAATCTGTGATATTTCTTTGCTTGATTCAGGTTTATTACATGATACATCAATGCAATCAAACATTTCTTCAATAACAGTGTCTTTACTACTAGGCCTGGGTTCATCCTCAATTCTAGGTGCATATTCATAGTACCTCTCTTGAACCATGAACTTCTCATCAATCTTTACATGAGTACTTTCAATTATCTTCTTTAGTCTTAAATAAAAACATTTGTATGCTTTGCTTTTAGTAGAGTAACCAAGAAAAATATCTTCATCACTTTTAGCATCAAACTTACCAACACCATCATCTCTCTTGATGTAGCACTTGCTGCCAAAGATTCTAAAGTATTTTACTGTAGGCACATTACCAAACCAAAGTTCATAAGGTGTCTTATCCACGCCTGGCCTTAGTTGTGTTATGTTGATATTATAGACTGTTGTATTGACTGCATCTCTCCAATAGGTGTGCACAACTTTTCCTTCAATCATCATAGTGCGCATTGTATCAAGTATGATCATGTTCCTTCTTTCTGCATCCCATTCTTCTGTGGGGTTCTAGGTGCACTCAACTGTCTTTTGATTCCATATTCTTCACAGTAGTCATAAAACTGGTCAGAGGTGAATTCTCCTCCTCTATCTGATCTCAGACACTTTAGTTTTAATCTAGATTCATTCTCAATTTTAGCTTTGAATATTTTGAAATTCTCAAAGGATTCAGACTTCTCCTTTAAGAACGCAACCCACATCATCCTTGAAAAATCATCAACAAACAAAATGAAATACCTTTCTCCGTAGTATGATCTTGTTTGAGTAGGACCACATAAATTTGTATGCACTAGGTCTAACTTGTTCTCAGCTGAGTTCTGCTTGCTATTGAAAGAGATCCTTACATGCTTTTCCATAACATATTCCATGTACATTGTGTCAACTGGTCTTGCAATACTTGGAAGGTCTCTAACTGCCTTGACATTGATTATCTTTACTATATTATCAAAATTGATATGACAGAGTCTCTTGTGCCATAACCAACTGTCATCCACTTTTGCAACAAAACAACTTACATCTAAATTCAGCTTAAAAACATTACCTTTTGTTTTTGAGCTTGATGCAATCATGTCTCCTTCTTTGTTCCTAATAATGCATTTTTTGTCTTTGAATTCCAAATGATAACCTTTGTCAAGTAGCTGTCCAACACTAAGTAAGTTGTGATGCAATCCATCAACATATAGAACATCATCTGTCTTGTTCTTTCCATCCAGGGTGATAGATCCTCTGCCTATGATAGGTTTGGGAGTGTTATATCCAAATCTAACCATACCACCTTTGTACTTGTCTAGATGAACAAATTTTTCTTTATCACCTGTCATGTGGTGAGAGCATCCACTGTCAATGATCCAATCAGTTCTGATGTCTGCTTTGGAAATTAGGGCTAACTCCTGTGCTTCCTTTTCATCTTCAATGTCCATATCCTCAAG
>MU224958.1:1353507-1378623 GCA_018584345.1 Thuja plicata | reverse complement strand
TATTATTATATATATTAATATACATATATAATATAGAATAATATTATCATATTGTATTCTCAATGATGTTTATTTAATTCAATACTATAAGGAGATAGTATTAAATATGTATATTAATATATATATATATATATTAGTAATGGCTATTATTGTCATATATATTAATATATCAATTATTTATTTTCTCATAATATGAAGATCATTTTATCTGATCGAGGCTATAAACATCAACAATTTTTTCCACTACATCATTCTGTCGCAATGTTTTGGGGGTTGATAATTATCTTTTAATGTCATGTTTCTCACAAAAATTGTTAAATTCATCAAAAGTAAATTCTCATCCTCTATCACATCTCAAACACTTGATTTTTCTATCTACTTCATTCTCAACTCTTGCTTTGAATATCTTGAATTTTTCCAATGTCTCTGATTTTTCTCTTAAGAATGTTACCCAAGTTAATCTGGAATAATCATCAATTAAAAGCATGAAATATCTCTCACCTTGTAAGCTTCTTGTTCTAGTTGGACCACATAGTTTAGTGTGTACAAGATCCAACAAACCGGTAAATTATTGTTCTTGTCCTTTGAACGATTCTCTTGTCTACTTTTCTGCGTAACATCCTCTCCAGATAATGTTGTTTGGTTTGGTCAATCTTGGCAAATCTCTCATTGCACTATTTGAACTTATCCTTACCAAATTGTCAAAGTTAATGTGACACATCATCCGGTGCCAGAGCCAACTATCATTAGACTATGATAATAAATACCTCTTCGCACCTTCCAATTGATACATATTTTCGCAAGTCCTTCCAACTGCAATAATAGCTCCAGACTTCTTCCAGATCTCACGACCATCATCCTAGAATACAACATAATAACCATTTTCCCACATTTGTCCAACACTCAAAAGATTGCGATTTAAACCCTTCACATAGTAAATATTGTCAATTTCATGTTTTCCATCAAAAGTAATAGAACCAATTCCAACAATCTGTGTCATTTGATCATCACCAAATCTAACAGGACCTCCATCATAATCTTCAAGTTTCACAAACTTACTTTTATCACCAGTCATATGATTTGAACGTCCACTATCAATTAACCATTCATCTATATTTCTTCTAACATACAATGCACTCTCAGTGTAATCATTAGATCCCGAACAAATGTAAGAGATATCAAATATAGGTTCTTCTTTTTCAACCAAAAACAAGCATTCTTCTTGATCTGACTCATCATCTGATATACTGGCATTTTCATTAACATAATAGGTATTCTTATTGAATCTTTTGAACTTTTGTTTTGTTCCTTTTTTTAGACACCTAGTTGCTATATGACCAATCTTTCCACATCTAAAACATTTAATAGGTAACATACATGTGTATTTGTCAATACCTTTCTTTAGCTTCCTTGTGAAATTTGCTTCCAACTCATCTGAACTTTCACTGTCTGGATCATCCTTTGTCTTTGTGGTTTTAAAGGTTGTTTCAATTTTCTCCTTCTCTTTTCCAAATTTCATTAACTCAAAGGCAAACAACGTTCCAAAGAGCTATTCTCTAGTGAACTTTGTGTCATAAACTTCCTCAATAGCTGATATCTTGTCGTTGTAACTATCCGGTAGGGTCAGCAGAATCTTCCTCATAATATCTTCATCTGACAGAGTACCTCGTTTATGTTTGACTTCATCCATAGCACTATCAACTCTCTAAAAATAGATTGCTATATCTTCACCTTCTTCTATTATTATATTTTCATATCTACGCTTAGCAGTCAATTTCTTTGATAATTTAACTCTATCATTTCCTTCATAGATCTCTTTCAATTTATCCCAAACCTCATAAACAGTATTCAATGAAATAACTTTTGTCAACTCAGTCTTTGATAAAGCACTAAAAATAGCATACCTAGCCCTTTCATTCTCTTCATGAGCCGAAATTGCATCTGCAATAGTAGGACCATTCGCAATGCAACATATTTTGTCTCAACAGCTTTCCAAGTGGTGTAGCTTAGGGTATTTAAGGTAACCTCACATCTACACTTTCCAGAAACTATAGTCAGATCCATGTGCGTCATCGAATCTACTTCAAGCAGTTAAGCTCTCCTTCAAGGAACCTTTCTCTGGTACCAATTGTAGAACAATCCTGGATAACTGAGAGGGGTGGTGAATCAGTTATCAAAAAACAATTTTCTTCAATTTATTGAATCTGGACCAACCTTTATTCAATTAGATAATTATAACAGATATAAACTTGAAAGCACAAAGAAACACCAAACACATTGAACACCATATTTAGGTGGGAAACCCAAGATGGGAAAAACCACAAAGAAACTAATTCTATTGAATAAGAACACCAATTAAGGTGATTTTTTTTACAATGAAGGCTCACAGTTGGTAGGCTCACCGCGAGTCGGGCTAACTACCCTAAATACAAAAACCAGCTATCACAGTTGAATGATGGCTAACTACCGAATGAGATAATAAAAAAGGAAATCCACTATTGAAATAACAATCACCAACTGCAACACAAAATAATACAGCACTGTGCTATCACTGATTGCATACAGCAGCACATACAATGAGATCTAAATGTCTCCTTGTCAAGTTCGCATCTCGCACACACATATCAAACATAATCATCTTCTATATATACCATTCCATGCATCTATAACTATCCATGTCGGCCAAGCACAATATTAATTACAATCTACAAAGTCGGCCACAAACAATTTAAAATAGGTCACCGCAGGTCATTCCCACGATGGAAGGAATGAAACGTGGACCGCATTGAAATCTCCTTGTTCAATACAACACGATACCTATTACCATGATATTTGCCGCCAAAGAATAAAACATGCACGTTACAATGTGCACTATGTTGCCAAACACAATCATCAATGTCCATATTGGTCTGAACCCAAAAGAATGTATTGCAGTATGTTCAAACATAAATGAGACCATAGCAAACACAACTGAAGATAGATCAATATAGTACATCATCTGGAGCATGTTGTTGATGTATGTAGCATAGGTCAGATAAATAAAACTGACTATATGATTATTATGATATATATATATATATATATATATATATATATATATATATATTCTTTTATATATTAATATGCATATATATAAAGTTAATCTATATTTATTCTTATAATAACTATATAGTTAAATTCATAAATTAGATTAATGAATAGACATGTCCCATGAAGGGGCATGTCTCTTCTTGTCTTTGCCATGTATATACACAAGAGATCGATGCATTTGGAAAATACAGAAAAAGATAGCAGTGTGATTACATTTGTAATTGATATCTGGAAAATCAACATGGTATCAGAGCAGGTTGCAAATGTAAGAAAGGGATGTTAAAAAAGGAAAACACAGGGAATGAAATACGCAGATCTCTTTAAAGCATCAACTATAGCATTACATTGCCAACTCAGAGTAAACAATTATAACCACAGGGTTTGTGAGAGTAATAGCGAGCCAATAATGAACTGCGAGTGAGGCACTTTAAGAGATGCCACGGAAGTCATATTTTCGTGAACTAAGAGATTCAAGCAACATAATTGGTTGGGGCATCGACATCACCTACAGCGGATGCCGATAATTTATTATTGTCAGTACCTTTCTTATATTGGGTGTAATTGACGTGGTACATGTTGTAGACGACATAAAGAATCGGTATACCCTTATTCTGCTATTAGGCACGACAACTTAAAGTCTCGCACATGAACAAAATTACAGAGCATTTGATCCTTGATGATTATCGGGATGAAATGTGGCATCCTAGAATGCAATGGTAGCAGGAAATGTGCAAGAAAAGAGAATGGAGGATGCTCTGAAGCTATTTGATGTGAAACCAATAAGGAATGTCGTGTCGTGGATTGCAATGGTTAATGGGTCTGCTTACATGCGCTTAATCAACCTCCTCACCCTCATTGACAGTCGTCTTGAGATATGCATAGAGAGAGGACGGACATCGACGATATCCATCGAACACTTAGCAATCAATATTGGAGAAGACTCATCAAACATTGAAGACATCATAGAAATCTAGAGCCTGCGTGGACACCAAATGAACTCAAGGGAAATTTGATAGGGACCAATCCTTGATCACGGATACCATATATGGGAGGAACAAGCTTGGGTATCGCTAGAAGAAAATTGTGCTCAAATGAATTTGACACAACCCATCTCAACTGCGTATGGATCTGATCAATTATGGAAAGGGGAGCAATATAGACATGAAGTCATACAGTTGGTGAAGACCATTATATCTCCATAATTGGTGGCATTTATGTTTGAATATTATCTAGAAAAGAAGACCCCTTCATCTGAGGAAGATCATCATCAAATGAGCTTGTAAACAAAATGCTAAAATTCATCAATGCCCCATCAGATGAATTGTTACCTCAGATACTGAGATAGAATACAAGATTCATGTCAGGTGCTAATCTACAAGACTAAGCATCGATGAATTAATATTTGGAGGTGTTTTTGATTCAGCATGGCTCCATCATTCTCCAGAATTGATGACTTGCATGGAGTACTGGAATTTGTCATATCCAACTTCACATTTTTCAGCATATAAACCGATATTGAATGGGGCCAAATCCAAAGGCTGACGTTGTTGACTGAAAGGGCGAAAGTTGGGAAGTCTAAGACACCCGTGTGTTATGGCATGAACTCGAATATGCTTTCAATGTAATTGTCGGTGGTATGAGCGATGGCACCATCAATGTCTACAATCCAGCTAAAATTATGAGTCCCGAGGACACCAAATTTGCTCTAATGGCACGACTTGAAAACATAGTTAATGGATATACTTGACGATGAGTTCGTTTGGATTGCTATTGAATTAATGGTTATCAAGATGACCTGTGACTTCGATGTCACATTTGCCAATGGTTTTTCTCTTGCCAATAAGGCTGACAGTGAGACTCTTGCTAATGTTCATGGTCTCTGTGTTTCTTAAAGGATGACGGGGAGACTTGGGATATCAATTTGAGATCTCAGATGTTTGTCGATAATGTTCCTCTTTCCCATGAACTTGAAGGTGGACCATGGTTGAACGGGCACTAACTTGGCTAGACTACGATAGACATTGAAGGATTGTGCTGAGTTGGTAGTGAATTGTTCACAAATGATGTTGATATTCATCACAGTATACGAAAAATGTATTGTATATGGTGATAACCTAGAGATGTCTTCAAAATAAAAAATGACTATGAACAGTTTACTCAATGTCAGACAAGGACACTTTAAGATTATGAGAATCGGGGTCCATTACCAGCACAGTAAGCTTGGCTTCATTAGTGTCTTAATTGCCATGAGTGGAAAGAATCTACTTGGTCACCAAAGTCTATATATTATACAATTCCAAGTTGTGGCTAATGTGAAGCATATTGTATAGTCGTTTCATAGAAATAGAGTATATGGAAATCGAATCATAATAGGGGGCATTAAATGATGTGATGTTCTCAGCTATCTATCATGAGGTTGTTGTGAATTGCCCTCGAGTATCAAACATATATAGAGATAAGTATTTCATACCCTTGAATAATGTTCATAAATGTTCTGAGTCATTAATTCATGCTATAACATTGAGATAATACATCTTTTATGCTTCTAACCTTGGTATTTCCCTTTGAGATAGTTTAGTTTTATGAACTATTTGTAATCTCTTTGGAATGCCTTCAGGACGGATCAAGAAGCATAAGAAATTGCATTCAAGGGAAAGAAAACTTGATGCTTGCAGTTATGGAACTGAATTAAAGATGGACATCATATTCAGAGGGAGTCTAACATTTCATTTAAGGCAACCTTGGACGAAAAGGTCAAAAGGTTGATGCATGTACTTGGAGCTTCAGATGGACGCCACATTATCATGAATGTTTGGTGTTGCCAAGCCTAGGGATCAATCCACAGTTTATTACATTCACTCATGTTACTATGGAATCAGACAAGTACATTTGTGTATGGGAAACCACTCCTACAAATAATGTTGTGATCAAAATAGTGTTCATGTACCAGATGATAAGAGTCTCTTGGAGCAAGACATTTTCATGATTAAGACCTTGTATGTTTCCGTAGCAAAAGGAGTTACTAGAGAATCTACCAAATTGTTCTTTGAGGATTTTGACCATAGTGATTCAGAGGGAGTAGACCATGTCAAGATGGTTCCTTTAGCGATCAGCAATTAGAGGAGTGATCAGCAGTTAGAGGACTGCGATTCATAAGATGGAGTTTCAGCACCTATGATCCATTATTTTGTATCTTATAGAGATTCCTTATCATTATGTGAGAGAAATGGTGGATAGGAATGTGATTCAGTTGGAATATATTAGTACAGGAGATAAGAAAGAAGATATACTCACCAAGCCACTTGTCGAACGAAAGTTGAATACTTCAGAAAAGGCCTTGGTATGATTGAATTGTAATTTGCATTGTAATATTTACTGATATATATATATATATATATATAAGATGTTTAATGTGTAAACTTCTTGTCATATGTGTTGATATATGACTTTATGAGCTCTACCCCCTGTGTTCATCTCTAAAAGGTGACGATCTCTTGGAAATGAACACGTGTATTCAAACATTATAAGATGGCGATCTTGTAATGTTGATATCATGCTGACTTGATATCATTCATGGATGCGCCATGATTTGTTATGATGGACATTATGTGACATAATGTCAGTGCACATACCATAGCTAGGATGTATAAGGAGAATGTGATATTCTCGGGCATATCATCATTTAAGTGTCACAAGTTATGTGATACTTATCATCATGTGTTATGTGATGTTTATCTTCACGATATATGTTAGACTTCTTATCACGAGTTATGTGATATACTTAGTGTCACAAGTTATGTGACATCTCACGAGTCATGTGATAACTTAATCATAAGTTAAAGTGATATATCATATCATGAGATAGATGTTTTATATATTTTTATCACGAGTTAGGTGATATCTATACTCACAGAGTTTATTGTGATGTATTCTTGTTCCTACTCTTTATCTTCCCTAGCTAAGAGGGAGTGTTGATGCATAGTAGTTTCGATCAAATATAAGGATGACTGCTTTGATTATTTTGAGTATGTATATATGTATGTTCACAATGTGAACTGACATACATACACACATACGCATTACTTGTGCCTATAAGAATAATCATTCTAAATCCTTGTATATGATCGAAATACTATACAAGTATAATAATCTGTGTAAACAGATTCCTTTCATTTTCTCTAGCCATGTATCGAGCAATGAACATTGGCGGTTGCATTCTAGAGATCAAGTAATGGTCGTATATCAACTATATTAAGGATCATGTAATGGTTCTATACTATGCACAGCAGTATAGTATGCAATGATTATAATGTAATGTTTATTATTTGTATTGGAAGGTGACGATCTTACAATAACTTGACCTTCTATTGCGATGATAGAACTTGGAAGGTGACGATCTTACAATAACTTGACCTTCTATTGTGATGATAGAGCTTGTGGATAGAATCGTCGATGGAGGCAATCCACCTGAGAGCTTATGGATAGAATCGCCAAAGGATGGAATCATGTAATATATATTGATTACATCATGAGGATTGATGCTATCAGGGGTCATAAGTGTTGACATTGGATTGATTTATCCTCCCTAGCTAAGAGGGAGTGTTGATGTATGTAGCATCCGTCAGATAAATAAAACTAGCTATATGATTATTATGAGAAATGATTTATTACACACACACACACACACACACACACATATATATATAATAATAATAATTGATATTATTTTATATATTAATATGCATATACATGTAAAGTTAATCTATATTTATTCTTATAATAACTATATAGTTAAATTAATAAATTAGATTAATGAATAGACATGTCCCATGAAGGGACATGTCTCTTCTTGTCTTTGCCATGTGTATAGACAAGAGATCGATGCATTTGGAAAATACAGAAAAAGATAGCAGTGTGATTACATTTGTAATTGATCTCTGGAAAATCAACACACGCCAATTCAGATCACCAAGGCCAAACAGAACCTCATCCAAACAATCAGAATATGTTGACATCAATGATAACCATTAATGACAACAGCAACAAATAATATCATATTTCAACAGTACAGTCATAAAACACACATCAACAGGAGAACGAGAAGAAAATGTTGGCCATCTTGGAAAATGTTGCTTAAGAATGTGAACATCTTGAAAATTGACTGCAAAGGGCAAATTGCTAAGTAAGTTTGAGGCCAAGGTGAAATAAATGAGCGACAATTTGGTGACCCTGGACAATATGAGTTTCAATGCTATTCATAACAGTGTCGAAAGCATCAAATGTTTGGTTGACAAGTGTCAAAAGCTTTAGGTTGCAAAATCTTCTGACAATGCTTATATAGATTTAGAAAGTGCTCACAAAGGTATTCAAGGTGCTTCTATGAAGGGCCCATGTTCTCGCACTCAGGAAAATGTTAAAAAGTATGCTGAGCAGGTTAAAAATGACCTTAAGGATATTAAAAATTTGTATCAGAACTTAAATGTGTTGGAGGATGAGATGGCAGACGCCCTCGAAAATCTCCAATAGTTTCTTTTGGTTTGCTTGTGCTGCTTGGTTGCTTTTTGCTAGTTGTTGGTTGTTGGTTTGCTGTGAGTATCCTAATGGTGGCATTTTGTAAATAGGCTTCCCAGTCCCTTCAAACCCTGTTTTAACCTTAATAAAAAAACAATTGCTATATGTGTGTTCTCTTTAGAGCTACTGAACTCTATTATCAAAACACCACACATTAATGTTAATTTCTACAACTCCTAAGTGCCTAATCCTAGTTTACTAACTAACTAACTAGAGAGAGAGAGAGATGTATTCTCTTTGGATCTAGTGAATTCTATTATCAAAATACCACATTGACGTTAATTTCTACAGCTCCTAAGTGCCTAAATCCTAGTTCACTAACTAACCAACTAACTAGAGAGAGAGAGAGAGGCATTGACATTTTTAACAAATATACAATGCAAAAATATTGTTTGTTCATTTCAGCATACATCAAATAGTATAGAGGCTGATCTATTTGTATTGCTATTTAATCTTTATACAGTGAGTATCCTCTCTTAAAAACTGAATTTTGAGAGCGCATAATCACAGGGAAAATGACAAGGGTAAAATTTGAAAACCTTTTCTTTTTGTCAGATTAACAAAGCCTATTTACAATGAAAAATCATGATGCTTTGCACAAGCCTTATTCAGTGTCATTAATATACATAGAAGACCTCAAATAGTACAGAACAATTTAGGCAATGGAAGAACAAAATTCATAAGTTTGGTTGTAACAAAAATAACCAATATATGCCCCACGAATTAAGCAGCGTGCTTCCCACGCAATCTTTCTCCCCAGTAAAAACTTAGAAAAGGCATCTTTAAATTCGCTAAAACAACCAATGTTTCTTCTTTGGCACCCTATATGGAACTTCTGTTGAAATGAAAAACAAGCAGAACTGTCAACATTAAAAATATGCCTAATCCAAAAACAAAAGATGAAGCTTAAAATGTTTATAACATGTAATGGCATTAGAAAGGACTTTCTGCAAGGGTTAGCGCAGATAAAGACATATTGGACTTGTAACCTTATGGCTGCCTTTGACTCAAAAGCATGTTCACTTTTTAAATCACCCAAATTAACTTGACAAGGCATTCAAAGCTAATGCACAATCAAGTCAAAGAAATTTATTTAATAAGACTTCATTCCAAAGCATAATTTACCTCCAGCTTCATATAAAGAATTGTAATGTACTTCAGACCAAAAGCTCAGCCAAATTTCTGTGAACATATCAAAGCATCTTGTAAATTTTAGTATAATAGCATACGAGTACCACTGAACACTATGAAATAGCAATTCATTGCATCTTTTAAAAATCACAAGAATGAAAAGTATGGTAACAACATAGATAACACTCTTTTTGGATTATTGTAATTAACATGGAATAATGTGAAAGCTACCTTCAATGTGAAATAAATCTGATGTGTAAGTTACTACGTTAAAATCCTTCCTTAGAAATGTACAAAACGTTTTTTGATATAAAATCAATCAGATATATGCCAATAAAGCTACTGAACATCCTTTGCCAACCTTTCAATGGAATCGTTTTCTTCCACAGATCGTCAAGGTTCTAACATAAAACCCAAAGGTCTAATGCATGAAAGCTATTGTTTACATTTTTTATTGCTTAGCAAGGTCAACCTGCACAGATTGCTTAGAGAGAATATCAGACATGTTGTTGTACCCTGTTCCAGTCTTATACCTTTTGCATTGCTCACAGGGTGTCAGCAATCTTATCGTGGTATATTCTAGCTGCCATTTGCTGGTACACCAAGCTTGACCAATTTGATGATGGCCACAAAGTTTCTCTAAACATCCCGATCAATTATGCCCTTACTGAAAAAAGGCTAAACCCCGTTGTATATATTAAAAAAATCTCTGCATAGTTATGTGTTCTATCCTTTGTTCTAATTAAAATTCAACAGTCATACCCATTCTATCCAGAATTAATGGCTTTCTTTGAGCAACATCCTCATACTGTCTTAAGGTATTTATAACTCTTTCGCTTTTGTATAAAGATATAGTACATTTATAATGAAGATACAATCCATTTATGCATTTGACAAACTACCAGGGAACTTCCCATGGTAACCAAACCATTATACATATTGAAGTATGACCTTGTTTGGCTAAAACATGATATACTGATTCTAGTTATGTTTTTTGTCTTTGATTTCTTATGCTAGGATGCCATGTGATTTTAAAAGATCCATACCATATTTTTTGTGAAAAAATGTTAGGTCATGATGAAGTCGTGCCTAAATTTTGGGAAGTGCATGATAAACATACAATGCATATAAGCATGAAAGCCTTATCGGACACCAATAACAAAGGAAGCTTTTTAGGGAGATGACCACAATAATAGCTTATTGGATGGTTTCTATAATAGCTGAATATGCCAAGAACACATTTGTTATTGACATTTTGGAAGGAAAGCTATAAGATGACAGGTACAAAGCAGTGGATGAGCTCATTCTCTGTAAGGATTGGGTGTATCTTGTATTGGAATCATAGGTGGAGAAGAAAATTTTGAGGGCATGTCATGACACACCACTCGTTGGTCATCCAAGGTACTACAAGACATACAAGCAGGTAAGAGAGCTTTTTTCATGGAGGGGACTAAAAATAATGTTCTAAGGCAAGTTGGAGTGTTTTGCTTGTCAACACAACAAAGCAAAGCATGTATTCCCAGCTGGTTTGTTGCAGCCCCTACCCATTCCAAGTCAGAAATAGGAAAGCATCTCCATGGATTTCATCATAGGAATCCCAAGGGTTCAAGGTAAATATTGTATCTATGTGGTTGTTGATAGACTCACTAAATATGTTCATTTTCACGCTATATCTTCAGTGTAGAGGGCTCCACAAGTGCCTGATTTGTTCTTTAAAGATATTATTAGACGTCATGGATTGCCAAGGGAATACGGTAAGTGACAAGGACAACAAATTTATCAGTTTATTTTAGCAAGAACTCTTTCTATGACAGTTGCGAAATTGACCCCAAGCACTAGCTACCACCCTCAAACTATAGGCAAATGGAAATTGTGAACAAATGGATAGAAGGATACTTAAGGAACTATATTACAAGGCAGAAAACAGTTTGGGTTAAGTGGTTCCACCTTGGCAAGTATTACTCAGTTCTGCTCTCACCACATCTATGGGTATAACTCCCTTCAAGGCACTCTATGGTTATGATGTTATTTCATTCATGGATTTGATTCTTTCATCCTAGCGCTAAAGATTTAGTTCAACCAAACCTACATATTGTAAATGCACTCGAAGAAAATCTATAGTAGTCCCAAAACCAGCAAAAGATCTATGCTGATTGCCACCGAATAGAGAGGGTTTTTGAGGTGGGAAACATGGTTTTCTTGAGGTTGCAGCCCTATATACAATCTACCCTCAAATGAAATGGTGCAGAAAATCTTAAGCCACAACTTTACGGGCCTTACAAGATCATAAGGAGGATTGGTGAGGTTACATATGAGCTAGAACTTCTAGAGAACAGCAAGATTCATAACATTTTCAAATGTCATGCCTTAGGAAGGCCCTTGGATAGCAGGTTATTCCTTCATTGGAGCTGCCCCCAATTGATGATGAAGGGAAACTGGTATTGGAGCCCAAAGCTATCATCGACATGAGGGAAAAAAAGCTAAGGAACAAAATCATTCCAGAGTATTTGGTGAAATAGACGAATCTTCCATTTGAGGATGTCACTTGGGAAGGGGTGTAGATTTTTGAAATTTCTTGGGAACAAGCAATTTTTGGGAGGGAGGACTATCATGTCCCTTGCCTCCTGAGTCAACATGCAGCACTTTATTTGTAAAAGTGTTTTTAAATTTGTACATATGATAATTAATAATTATTAAATATAAAATACACTTTAACATTAAAATTCAAAAATTTAAATGTTAAAGTGGGTGTCCAAATTTAAATTTCAATTTAGGTGCCTAAGCTGGGTTGTGCACATTTATTTGCTTTTGGAGGTTCCTGAAGGCAGGCTAGAATCTGGACAAGATTTCACCATTTTGTTGCACTTTCAGGATGCAAACCCTATCAGGTGTTAAGTGGCCTGAAGTTTGTCAAGCAGCAATACTGGGTGCTGAGGTTGTTGGGAGGTGATTCCACAAGCAGGTCTAAAATAAAGATCTGCCACATTCAAGGGCTTGTCACTGGATGGCATAGGAGACCTGTGCGGCCAGATTTGAAAGACAAAGTTGACTCAGAAGTTAAGAGCACTCACCAATATCCAACAAGAAGCTAATTTACAACTCAGAATTGAACTGAGACCATCAGCCTGCATAAAGACTGCAAATTAGAGAACCAACTGATCAAGGGTTGCATGCCTCAATCCCTCATGTTGGAGGTGATCTCTCTTTCCACTAGAGCAATTATATCATTGTGCATCTGGTTTTACCTTCTAGGAGTCCAGCAGGGTGAAGCCCTCAGGAAATCACACCTGAATTGGGTCAAAGATTGTCAGCATTCCTCACAGTTATGCCAACAGCAATAAATTCTGTACTTTCATGCTTGAATTTTAATGCATTTTGAGACTGTTAATTATTGCCTATTTGCAAAAGTGTATTATGACTGAGTTGTCTTTCTACATCTATGTGAATGGTGAAATTTTAAGTTCAGTTTACAGTTATAACACTAACGGTTAGGTTGCAGACCTATGATTTTAATTTATCAGGTTAGATTTGATTGAGAAAACAAGAGTAAAACCCTATGGATCATATCATAGATGCTATTGTTACTGAGTTAATGCTGTTGTTTCACTTGGAACCATAGATCTGTAGCTGGTTATTCAGTTGTAAACCCTAAGGGCGCCCACATAATATGGTCCATTTGATAACTTCACCCCATGAGCTAAATAGGGCTCTTTCAAGATGTCCCAATAGTTTTGCTCCAAAATTGGTTACACCAATAGTGTGTCAGTGATGTGTTGATCAACAAAACAGCAGCATCTTGAATTTCACAGCAAAAGGGGATTGTGGCTCGATAATGCAAATATTTTATATCGTTCTACAGAATAAATATTGCAAGACAACCAGAAACTAATGATAAAAAAGAAACTCGCTATAGAAACAAGAAATTTTACGCCAATGAGTGACATGACAATGGGACTGATTTGTACATGAATAGAAAAGTATTAGGTTAAAAGAACCCTAGGAGCTCAAAACTTGACGAAGAATGTAACCAATAAACTAAAGCCCAAAAAATGAATTGGATCTATAGATAAAGTTGGTAAACCCTAGTCATAATAGAGTAATAATATAAAAGCCATTCAAGAAGACGAGCCCTCGAGGGAAACAAGGGGCCAATGAATACCAAAGCTGAAGGCTAAGGTTGGAAACCAACATTATCACTTGTACCAATACTCCAGTTGGAAACAAAATCAAGGACATCTTCAGGCACCACAACAGCTGGATCAATCCACAATGCTGTAATTTCATATGTAAGGGGAACAGGTTGGACATAAAATTATAATTGATTGATATTCAATGTTAAACAAAGGAGAGGAATACTCCTTAAATAAGCAATTACAAGATCTTTCCATAACAGACACAATTGAGGACTAAAGACAAAATTGAAAGTTACTAAACTAACTAAACAACTTTAAAAACAGAAAGTTACTAAAAACTGACTTAAAAGAAGGTCACTTACATGGCCTTTATACTAAATCTAATAATATTACTTTAATAGGACATTCCTAGCAAGAAGTAAGATATTTCCTCTAGAACCTCTCCTAAGATCCAACGAATTCCTACCTAATTTAGTGATTCTCCAATTATAGCATGAGCAACGTGCTTGCAATATGTGAAAATTCAAAATACATGAAGTAAAGCTAAGTTGCTAGTTCAGGTATGAGTTCAGACTTTGGGTATGCAGCTATGCTGGTACAGAAAAAAATTTCCCTGGGCATATATATATGTATAAACAAATAACAGAGGCCAGTCAAGCTTGTGTAAGCCTCTGGTCAGTCTTGTCAGTTGGCACAAATCATGCATCTCCCCACAAGAGAAAACTACTCACTGCAGGAAAACCCGTAGAACAAACCTTGACTAAATTCTTAGGTTGCAAACATGACATTAAAGTGAGCTCTCTTGCAAACCATCCCTCTCGTTTGGACATTTCTTCAGGGCTGATGGCAGGTTGTATTACCTTTATATCAACGATTTGTCTTTGTACCTGCAAAGTATGATGAAAATCATAATACTTTATGGGTCTTTTTTAAATCCTGTTGAGAGCACTGATAGAATGGCCAGAGCATGGCCCTACCGCCCTAGGTACCTGCCAGACTCCACTCCTGAACCCAGACCCCTTGTCCTGCAACAGCACCCAAGCCCCAAGAACCCAGTAACATAGAAGTGAAGTGAAGTGAAGTCAATAAACCAGAACTCCATCAAACAGGTTCACAGTTTTGTTTGGTTTGCAGGTTAGGAATTTATAGTTCACTTTTTAAAATTGTTTAGAGGTGTTACTTTTCAAATTGGACTCAAAGTCTGTGTCTTCTGTTATATTTGATGAAATTAAGACATCAGGGCTCTTTGCTACTTTCACCATATTCTTCAAAAAGAATTAATAATCTTTCATAAATGAATTTACAGAATTAAAAAAGTAACTGTGCAGCCTTAGCCAAAACTCCACACATGTTTTGGTTTACTAATCTAAACAAATAACTATATTACATTATTTCAAATTTGACTCTATGTGGGATACTTATCATAATTCTGAAAGCCTTCCAGAAACCTCACCTCTTATTGGAGTCTGTTGTTGTGGAATTATCTCAATGACGCAAGTGTCTCTAAATGAAGTAAGAAGACATATTTTAGCTCCAAACTGCACAGAAAAATAACACCCCATCACCTCTATGTTCAACAACATTACTCAGGTTTACAATGTGCCAATCATAGAAGAAAATAAACACTATTGATGTCATAAATACAGAGTAATAGAAGTCTTCTTTGATTTACTATAATTTATTACATATGAGCATGAACTCAAGGTTGTGTGGCCTAAACATCAAAAAGAAATTTAACAAGTGCCATGGAAAGAAACAACCATACCAAATTCATTCACACACACACACACACACACAGATATATATATATGGTTGTGTGGCATATAAACATCAAAAAGGAATTAATCCAGTGTCATGGAAAGAAACAACCATACCAAATTCATTCACACACACAGACACAGATATATATATATATATATATAGTGTCATGGAAAGAAACAACCATATCAAATTCATTCACACACACAGACACAGATATATAAATATATATATATATATATATATATATATATATATATATATGAAAGCTAATAAGTCCAGACAACAAATTCCAGACAATCAACTCATCTCGATAGGAAATTTTTGCAAGCAAATGTGTCTTAATACTTTTTGTGCAAGAAAACCTCCACCTTGTGGTGGCTAACACTTTCCTTTAGAAAGTACTTTCACATTATGGTTTAATCTTCAGTTGAAGATTAAATCTTTTCTTGTTTGTGCAATTACCCTTCTTTAAGGATTTCCGTCATTTCATAACTTCAATTTAGATTCTGCACAAACTCTTTTGCTTAATTTTTTTTCTCCCAACAATGATCACGGAGTGTGATCCAAAACATTGATATTGTAAATTGATACAAAGCTTAATCCAAAAATTTGTTCACATCACTACTGTAGACTGTAAGAGCCTAATGATCCCTAAGCTTATCACTCCCTTAAAGAAATTAAAATAGTCAACACCACCAAAAGCCTCCTTTGTCTATTGATTTTATTGTATTCCTAAGAACATGCCAAAAGCTTACGTAAATCCAGTTTGCATCATTGTGCCATTTTTCCTAAGCTAAAAATGAACTTTTTACCTAGTACTAATTTGTACTGACCCTTCTCCAGTAATTGGGTTAGCATCAAAGCAACTAGCAATCAATCAATTAGGATCCTCCCTCAATGGTTTAGGTTAAAAATTAATTTAAAGACAACTTGAAAAAGCAACCCATTTGGCCGGAGCTGATGGTATATGAGGAAAGAGTGACAGCAGCTAAAATTCTGATTTTCCCTCAATATTGGCACTAATCATGTCATGGAAGAGTAATAAAACTGGTCTCAATAAAGCTAGCCAAACTGGTTTTATAAAACAACGTTATGGGCACCAATTATAAGATCCTTTGGTCCCTTGATAATGTAGACAAGGGGCCATTCACTTGTTATTGGAAGAACAAATTCTTGATAGAGAAATTAATGTTTCATTGTGTGAGGTATCAAGCAAACAGGTGAAAATTTTCTTACCAAGGTAGAAACTGAGTTGGCCCCTGGCTTAATCTTCTATTCTAATTATGAGACATAAAAGAGGATGGTGGAATTAATGGAAGGTAAAATAGTGGTGATTGCACCATGCATGCCTCACATCAGAGGACCTCATTAGTTTTGGTGAGGTGCCTACTTTTAGGTTACCCAATAGGACTGATACAGTTATGCTCCCTTGATCTTTTGATGTGATTATATTTGTAATGGAGTTGTTATGCATGGTTTGGTTGACTTCAATTCTGAAGGAGCCTTTGTGGTTTCAGATACCCTGCTTCCTGCAAATTCTGTGGCTGGCCCTTTTGTTAAATTTCTAATGTATAGTTCCATATACATGTAATATAACATAGTATTTTACTATACCAATATAAATGTTATGATATCCCAATTTAGGAATAATTTTATACCAATATAAATGTTATGATATCCCAATTTAGGAATAATTTTAACTCTGGTTGTAGGATGATAGACAAGATTTGTTTATTCCTAAGATTGTTCATGGTGTTGAACCCAGAGGTACAATATATGAGCAATACATAAATTTATATGAAAACAATTCCTTGATGAACTTCCACAAGGGAAGTCTCGTATGCAAAATTGCTTTCTGACTTGACTGTGACCTAAAAACAACCTTCACTAGTACCTTATGATTTTGGATAGCTAAGGATATTATTGTTGACAGGCTCTTTGCAAAACATTCTCTTATAATTTCGATGATTAAAATCAGATGTGTCTGCTTACTTAAGTCAGCAGTCAAAGAACAAGTTTGAAACTTGAACTTAAAATGGAAACACCTACGGCGTGTACAACAGTACAATTAATTATCTAATAGTACAACTAGCTACCTTTTGATCCAATGTTCAACATAGCACACAAAAGTAAAATGTAATGCATCACTTATATATCAAGTTTCTTTACAATAATTGAGTTTTGACTGTCTGATTAGGACTTTGGGAGTCAAGGTTTGCATATGCAATGCAAAACCTACAGTGCATTGGATAGATTCACATTTTACATGCATTTCTTCGGTACAACAGGTATGATTACAGATAGACAGATTCACTCTACATGTAAGGGAAACTTCAATGCCAAAATCACAAACCTTTCTAGCTAGCAAGCTCACATGCATTTTTTAAAACTTCAAACAGAACAATTAGTAATAAGTTGCACAAAACCAAAGCCATAAGAACATCTGTTCTTAAGATCTACCCCAATGCACTTTGTTTTGTTATTGCTCTGGATGCATAATTTTGTCATGATCTTACAGGGAGGGTAAAAAATTAAATAAATAAAAACTAAGATCCCGATGCAATTCTTTTAACTTCCAGGGAATGAAAAAAATATTATGAACAAATTAATTGTATTCAGAGATCAAGACAATTCTCATGAACTTTACATGTCCTGTCGTATCCTTGATAAACAAGAACAGTTACATATTCAAGATTAGGAAACAGTCTCCAAGATGTATTGGGCATTCAAAGAGAAAGGTTTAAGTTGCAAATGAAGCTCTCAGTCACACAGCTTTGGGAATTTTTCTTTTATTTCAATGTCTGAATACAAAGTTAAGATGATTGGTAGCTTTGAATCAAGATCAATCAAACAAAAGTCACAGTTAAATGATAAATCAAAAGAGATGACCACTAAAAATTAAAAAGGGAGTTCATACAAAAGAGAGACAAAATAAAGAAATTATATGTTCTCCTCAAAAGACATCCACTCAGTAAACTTATGCCCTATCATGTTTGATCATAGGATACTAAATAATACCCTTACTTTTATTTTTACCTCCCAATTGTTAATACCACCTTTTGATACTCATTTCTATCAAAAACACACCAAATAATCTCCATACCTGTTTGTTGGAAACATTTTTTATATCCCTTTTCTATTTCTACCTCTCATAACTTAGAACACATCATTTACAAGAATTTTACATTCAGTAGTTAATTAAAATATTAAAAAGAACTAAATAACTATTTGACAGAGGAATATCATTTCATGTAAAGTAATGTTAGGCTTGATGCACATCCATGGAAAAATTTTATTAATGGTTTTGCATGCATATTATATTAGCATTCCAAATAATGGAATGCAAAATAAATTGGATTCAAATATCATGTTAGTGTACATTTCAATTTCATGAATAAAATGAAAATCTAATCTTAATAACCATACTAAAACTTGAGAGATGTCTAAACTCTGAATTACCTAACACTTGATATTTGTGGACACATCTTTTTATGGATGTATCGTCCTATTATATCTGTTTAACTTTTATCACCTATTTGATTTTTCATGTATTCTTGAACACAAAAATATCCCAAACAGTTAAGCTGATAAGGTTCCTCACACAAATTTTCTATCATAAATTATATTGTTTGGTTTTCCACAAAATACTCTAGACCTTTGACCACAAGAAAATACATTTAAAAAATAACTTTATATTCACCCATTCCACCACCCAAAAAGATATTGACTTAAGATAAATTAAAATAACCTCAGCACCCCTAATACTTAGGAGTATATTGCATTACATTTCTTTATTTAAAAACCCCCAATATCAATGAACATGGTATGGCATTGCCCTCCTAGTGAATCCATGTGGTTCTCCTCCAACCAAAAAACAATATGTAAATATTTTAGAGTTTATATTGGTTTCACAGCATGCCAATGCAGCTTCTATGTTTTATCTCGTTATCTCAAGCTATGCCTAAAAATTAAAACTGTTCAAGCTATCAAATATTTCATCAGCCAATCTGGAAAGTGTCATTCTCCCCTATAAAGAAAAGGAATTTCTTGCACACAAGTAAGTGAAATTATCAACTACTGTAATTTAAGGTTTCGTGATTTAAACCAAAACATGAATGGCAGCTACCATATAGAAGATAGAATCTCTTTGCTTTGTTTGGTAAATACTGCAGAAGGAAAGTTCATTTTATTGGAAGAGTTACAAGTACAACAGGCTGTAGAATTACAAGGGATCAACCTACCCGAAGACTCAACCAAGCACAAGGTTCACACTAAAGCTCAACTAAGATGCCAAAATAAGAGGCATTTTTTCTGTCAAACTTGTGCAGTACTTTACTCCAAAGCAATTATTTTTAGTGCTACCAAAGTCAAGGGAACTCTCCAAGATCGGAGCCTTGATAGATGGACTGAATCGCAATTCACCTCACCAGTGAACCAACAACAATTTGATGTGATAGAGTCACTTGCCAAACAAATGCAAAACATATATTGAACAATAGCACACCACGCTAAAACAGAAATATAGTGAAAACCATACCCGGTCAGCAGCTGCTTGCAGGGTAACATGATCTCCCCATTCTCCAGACCTGCACAGCAATGCAAATAAATGTTTTAAATTGAAAAAAGAATAAACAGACTACAACATCCAGCCAGCAATTGTAAAGTCAAATTTTTCATGGGCAAAAACCATACTTTCTCATTTTCCTGTAATAATGCTTGTACTTCATGGGTACATAACCCTCATATGTGGATCGAAATTTTTTCAGCTGCAAAAAGGTAAAATCAACAATTGAAAGAAACATAAGAAACAAAGGAATATTAAATGTATCGTGTAATCTATTATCACAACACTGTATACAACCCAGATGAGCATCTCACATAACTTTGGGCTGCATTTCAAACAAACAAATTTACTAATTGAAGAAAAGCCATGATTGTAGGAAACCCTTTTTGAACAAACCAAACATGGAGAAGAGGCATCTTAAATTGAGGAACTCATGAGATAGCTAAAGCAATCATTTGGCAACTGCAATATCGTAATAAGCATTCTGGACAAGTATGTGCATGGATGCAATTAGCGCAATTAGTGGAAAACAGCAACAGTGCATGATTAGTAAACTTGAGCTTTCGTTAAAACGGGAAAGGTAAATTGAAGAGATGTAACAAGTGAATTTGGAAAAGAATAACAAAAATTGATCATGAATGGCTTTCTCTTGCCCATCTCAATTTTAACGCACTACAAAATTGACTTCAATTTTCTATTAGCCGTCAAAAGGATAAAGCATTGTGCTTCATAAACAAAGTTTCATTTAAGGAGGAGCAAGGTTCAGCTTGTAGTCAAAAAGAATATAGAACAAGAAATAGTTGCAAACCAATGCCCTAGAACAAGATTAACTTCCATGTACCATCAAGCCACTAAAGAACACAAATGTAAAGTACTACAAATGCATGAACATACAAAACGGTGCACAGCATAGAATCAGATAATTGCAACTTGATTGATAGAAGGTAATAAACATCCAATGGCCATGGTACATGAAGAGTTTGACAATGTGAGAACTCCCTTCTTGTCTTTCTCCATTCTACAAATAGGTTGGTTGACTAAGCATTTCATTGCTTGGCCCACAACCCATCAAGCTAACGCCCGTACTAACCAAAAACATAATTCTCTGAAGGTATCCTCAGCTGGAAGTGTTGACAACTTCTCTATTTAGTTTTTCAAATAGCAATAATTTTTTAATATTGGCTGCAGTACTACACTAGTATACCCACTTCTGTCATCATCAGTGTTACCCTGGGATGCATCCACGGACCAAAAAACCCTGTTCCCGTACCGGGGACATTTCCAGGACGGGGAACAACCAGGGAACATCCCCACCCCATCCCCTTTTTTCAAAAAGTCACAGGGACATCCCGGAAACCCAGGGATGTTGCAATTTTTTTTCAGGGACTGTCATACGTCCTGGAGACGCCTTAGCTGTCATTTGCCGTCCCCAGGACAGACGGCTGTCCCCGACGGAAAAGAGCAGTGGCAGCAAAAAAAAACATAAAAATGCTTTAAAATGCACATTTTTTATTATTGTTATGTGGGCCCCTCCTCCAAATTCGCCCTAAAATGCATTTTGTTATGTTTTTGGCTCATTAGTTGCATTTTTCTCATAGAAACAAGTAGAGCAGCAGCAAAGAGGGTCTGATTTTGATGCAATGTTGGCAGATGCAGAATAGGGGCAGCAGTGTGCTTTGTTTTTCTGTATTTTGATTTTTATATTGAGCATGAAACTATATGGCAGCACTTTAGCTTTTGGGCATTGTGTATGTTATTTTTTAATATCATATGCATATTGGCAATGAATTCTGAATTATGAGTACATATTGAGCATTGAATCGGTTGACTATTTCGTATTGAAACAATGAAATGTTGTAAGTTAAGGTTCTATGATGTTTAAATGGCATGCTTTATCCATATTTTCATATGAATGTAATGTATATATGCAAACTTCCTTATATTTTTTAAATTTTCCCAATATTTTATATAGCCGTCCCCAAACTTGGCAAAAAAAATTGTCGTCCCGGAAACTTGTCCCCCCATCCCCTGTTGTCCCCATCCCAGACACTTAGGGTAACACTGGTCATCATGCATGTGAATTTTCCATTGCCAACTATGAGATGACATCATTCTACCTCTACTCCAATAAACAACTTTCACATTTGTTCATTTGTCATCTCCACATGCAACCCAAATGATTAGGTCTGCATATCCTGCAACACACTCCACAAATAGGTTTCTTCCCCAAAATGACAATTACCAATCCAACAAGTTGAAACACTAAAGTGGGCTTTGCATTGGATCCCCCTTCAGCTTTGTCCTCCAACTTCACCTATGACCTGCCAAAAATCTCTAACCAATAATTTTTGGAATTGATCAGCTTTTTTTAAACTTCCGCATGTGTTTCCTACTTTATCACCAAACATGGAGTTTCAAGGCCATACGACGCACAATATACCATTACAAGTCAATAGTAGGTGCATACAACAAATAATAAACAAAAGGTCCTACATATTTTGTATGACAAGGAAATAGGATTTTGTGTGACTATAAGGTGGAAGAATGCCCAAGAGGTGTTTTTGTATGATATTATCCATGGTGATCATAAGGTTGGCGTAGGCCCCTAGCAAATGACTATATAGTTGACACAAAGTTCAAACCCATGCACAAATGGCCATACAATCAACACATACCCTTACAAAGAGAATGGTCATATAATCAGTGAAATCTTGTACTAAAGGTCAAAGAATAGGAGTTAATCATATGGATAGACTTCTAAAGAACCACAACAACCATATAGACATGTAGTTGTACACTATGTCATAGTACAACAAGTAGTTGTACAACAAGGGGTCATAGAATGGTAGTGTTATGGCATCTAGTAGTACTACCAAGTAGACATCACCTAAGCCCTACTAAAGTACAAGATTGATCCTATTCAAACAAACTACACTTCAAAACGGCCATACTTCAAGAGATTGCTCTTCTAAAGATTCTTCCTCAATAGACCAATCATTCAAAGGTTATTTCTTCACCTTCCATAATCATTTGTGTTTCCTCCTAGGACCCAAGTCCACTCTCAAAGTAGTTAACTCCTAATTTACGTCAACACTGCTCTAGAACTTATGCATAGGATTATTATCAATTTTGGATTCATCAACTTTGTGTTGTTTATTTTGAAGGGTAAGCCAAGTATGAACTCAACATCATTCACTTGTCCTAGTCTCAGAACAAATTCTCTTCTATTTCCATCATCTTGATACAATAACAATATTATTAGAAAACCTTATAATCTTCCATCTACCAATATAAGAGACCAACAAGTGAATTTGTTTCATCTTCAGAGCATTGTTACACCTAAAAATCCACAGCTTGGTTCTATAGATCCCTAGCTTAGGCCTTCTTCGAAAACTAAACTTTAAGAGTTAGATAGTTGGCTCCTCAAACACTACCTAGCTAGCACTCCAATTAGCTTCTTCTTTAGAGTCTAAATCCAAAGAGTTGGACAACTTTGGATCCTCACTCACTACTTGACTTTGGAGGTCAGCTACATACCTTCTTTTGTTCTCGACGAAGAGAAGATTCTTCTTCCAATTATGATCTTCCTTTGTAACTAGTAGTATCAACCAAAGAAAGCCTAAGAATATATCATAAACCTTCTTCTATAAGGAGATTGCCATTTAGTTGAGTACGAATGGTTGGTCTCCAATGAGCACCTTGTGTGCCATTGGTACATACATTATTTTGATGTCGTATTGATCTCCAACAATTTGGAAAATTGGTGATGAAATAGTTTGTTTTTCAATCCCACATCTACAATGTTATTGGTAACAATCATCCATAGCATCACATATGTATGAAGATTTTCTCAACCTCAAGTTTGAATTGAATCCATCTTTCCTTCTTTGTCTTGAGAGTGAATTTCCATTACTCTACTTATACATCAATCACTATGAAGCATCATTAAAGATAGCTTCAAGCAATTAGCATCATTATGGTTCCCTAGTCCACACCATTGATAGGAATTCCCATTATTCTGATTAGTATGACAATATTGAGCACAAGTTGTTCACCTATTGAGCTTTCCACATTGCGAAGTTGGTAGACCTTGAAGGTCATACTAAGTTTGATTGTTCCCACTATTAATATTTTGTCATTTATCATTATTTCTTTGGTTCTAAGGCTTGGTCAATATGGTGGGTAGCACAGACAACTCGTCGAATGTAAAATACTAAAAAGTATGTGTGCTCTTGTTCTTTAAGTTGACAAAATAACCCACTACTTGACAAACCTTGCGTAACATTTTCAAGCAATAAACTCCTGTGTGACCCATTTTGCAATCAATGCACAAGTCTTTTTCAATCTTTCATGTCTCCTTCAATTCTCTTATCAATCTCAATATATTTTCTCAGAACCTCCAATAATATCAATAGATGTGTCATCACTTTCATCATAATTGTCAATATACATTATCAGCTTCATGGACACCTTGCTCTAGCTTCCAATGTCTATTGCTCAATTGTATACATCCCCGTATGATGAAGGTGGGGCCGCCTTCATATTGCTCCATAAAAGGTGTATCAATCCCTCAATGTTCCACTATTTCTTTTGTCCATCAATTGTCTCCTCTAATTTCCCCAACAATTCTTTGAATCTTCTATTGTATGCCCATAAGGACCCATGCTTCCTGTTGATGTGAGTTTTGTACCACTACATAACATATAGGAATTGAATACTTGATACAGGATATCAAACAATCAACCCTCTCTTGAAAAGTAAATACTCATGAAGAACATGAGAAAACTCCAAGGTTCCTTACACCTGTGGATACTAACTCAGTTATATTAATGTGATTTGCTGGTTAATCACGTAGGCAGGCTTACG
>MU224958.1:1297784-1338988 GCA_018584345.1 Thuja plicata | reverse complement strand
TTGGATGGAGGGGGAAAAGGGGTGGACGACCTGGGTTGATGCCATTGATGGCATCTTGCTATAATCTGTTTTGCTCTTGTATCTTGATGCTGCTCCTTATTTTGTCATGTATATACTGAATACTCTCCTTTGATCTCTTCGCGGTGAGGCCCTGCCTCGTACTCTTTTTTGTTGCCTCTATGAGGCCCGGACTCGTAATCGTCTAATTGTATATTTTGAAATCCTTACTATTAATACAAAAAAAAAAATACATCTCTCTCTCTCTAAATTATTTATTATCAATATCTTTGAGTTATATCATAGTCAACAATATAATATAAATTCATTTCCTAATAATATTAATATATTTCATAATCTATTGTCTCATACATGCCAAAGTCTATTTCATATAAGAGTGTCAAATTCATATTTACCTTATTCATGAAAATCTTTAAAATAAATATTAATAACTTAAATAAACAAGACAAAGTACGTATACCTTTTAATAAAGTACGTATACCTTTTAATAAGGAGATTCCTTAATGTATCTACATGGGCTACTTTCTTTATTCAATATTTTTCCTTAATTTATTTATCCTATGTGGACTATATCTTTCCTTATTCCATGTTTTTTGCCTTGTTTTTCTCCTATGTTTTTTCCTTCTTTTTCGGTGGTTATGGCATATAATGCCCATCTTATTATATATCTTATTAGCCAACCAACGCGACTCCTCCATTTAAACGGTGGAATATTAAAGTTAGTTGTGGTGGGTAGATTTTATATAATTTATTTTATGTCTTTGTTTTATATGATTGCCAACATTATTATTATTATTTATTTTATGTTAATTATTATTTTATTATTATTAATTTATAATTGATTACTATTATTAATATTTATTGATATTGACATTTAATACAATTGATATTTAATTCATATTATTGATATTACTAATAGTATTGGTTATTCTATTGATTAATAAATTATTAATTAATTACATTGATTAGTAATATTATATTGATTTTTCCATTTGTTATGTATTATATCATCTAGTTAATATTATTTAATTACTATGAATAGTTAATATATATTGATCGGTATTGTTAATATGAATATAGATTAATATTAATATAAATTATATATTGATTAATTATTATTAATATTGATTAATATTCTTTTTGCTTATTATATATGTATAATTATATTGTTCATATGTCAATATTGGGTCATGACAGAAAATGAATTTCTTCCATAAGCAATTGCAAAAAATGAAGAAGACTTCTATCTTCTAGATAGGTTACTCTACAATGCAGAAAAATTGTGTGCCAAGAGCACGGTGAATTCTACTAATGAGGAAACACGTACCTTCAACATGACAAGTAACTTCAACATAGGTTAACCGTAAAAGTCATTTGCAATGGTTTGTGTTTTGGCCTAAATGCAGCAAATAGAAAGATTGTTAGAAGTTGAAAACTATAATGCACTCGCAATCCAAGAGAAGGAAAGAGAGAATGTATTTTTCTTTGCCAATCCCCATAGGGCCATGAAAAATTGTCTCTATGGACTTTGTAGAATGCCTATGACTAGCGATAGGCTTGATTACTTGATTGTGGTAGTTGATAGGTTCAAAAAAATGTGTAATCTAACCACTTATAAGGAAAGAGGCAGTTGAGATGTTCTTAAAATATATGAGTGGACTTTGGGCTTCCTATGTCTGTAATTTAAGATAGAGACACAAGGTATGTTGGTACGTTTGGTCTATATTATAGAGTATGATGAACACAAAGCTTAAAAAGAGAACAACCTTTCACCCTCAAATACAGGATTAGACAATTGTGGTCAATATGATCGAAGTGCAGCTCATTAAGGGGTGTAAGTGTCCCAAGACATGGGATGAATCACTCCCATACATTCAGCATTCTTATAACAGTGAATTACATTCTTCTAATAAGTTGCCACTTGAAGCATGCTTAGGATATTTGCCTTCTAGTCCACTTACTGTAGATTTTGATAAGCAAGATGAACAAGTAGAGCAAGACAATGTGGTGACGAAAGCATCACAGTTGAATATCCAAATCAAAATTAAGGAACAATTGGCAAGAACATAGCAACTGTATAAACAAAGACATGGTCAACATAGGAATGAGCACAAACTTAAGGCAGGGGACAAAGTTTGGCTTCCCTTGAGCAAGGAAAGGCTACAAGTACAAACAAAGAAAAATAAGCTAATAAGGTGTAGACCTTTCACAATTTTGTAGGCCATAGGTGAAAATGCATTCAAACTTGATCTCCCTCCTTTCATGAAGATGCATTCAAGAGTTAATTGTGAGTATTTGTGCTTTATGAGCCGTTCATGCTTGACGAAGAAGAGGAAAAGAGGGTACAAGTTATAGTTGAAAAACTCAGACTCAAGCAATAACTCAGCTGGCCCAAAAAATTTTAATTTAATAAATCAGGACTCGGCAATAACTCGGGGACAAAATGGGTAATAACTCAAGGAAAAAATCGGCATCGGCAAACTTATGGAACATTTTAAAAAATATAATTTTTTAAAATATTATTTAAAAAACACACATATACACTAATGATTTTTAGATGATTAGATGATTTATCGATGTTGATAATTTAGGTGGATAGATCAATGTGTTACGATAAAGTAAATGATTTTAGAATATTTAAAAACACACAAATACACTGATGATTTTTAGTCATTTGAAAATATTTAAAAATCATAGTATTTATCAAACATTTATATATATATATATAATTCCTTAAAATATCCTTGAAAAATTTAAAAGATATCAATGAAAATTATGAATCATAAATTTAAAACTTCATCTAAAAATCATCTAAACCTTTAAAAAATTTTATAGAAAAATTAATGATAATAAAATTTAATAAAGTTGAGAGACTCCATAAAATAAAGATTCAAAATAGGAATTTTTTCAATAATGCATAAAATATATATATATAATTAACATAAATTTAAGATTATTTTTATGAATATATAAAATATTATGCTGATCAAAATGATTATTGTGTCTTTGGCTCAGGCAGATGTAAATAATGATCTGTAAATGCTTATTATCAAGCAGTACGATTCATTGATTACAATGAAACCATCGAAAAAATATTATCGAGTAGGCTGCTGAGTCGCACACCCTTTATCCGTCATCGCGTGCCATTCAGCCGGCGGTTCACGTCTAAAATTACAGTGAACCCCTCAAAAAATATTTTGTTTGCATTTTATAGTTTTTGTTGGACGAGTTTTTACCGCGGTTCAGGGAAAAAACCAGCGATTTTGTGCCCTAAAATTGCCGGAATAAATGATAAATTGTGGGCGAGTTTTGTGTGATTTACTCACCCAGCATTCTGCCTCATGAGTACTCATGAGTTCTGCAAGTAGTCGCGGAGATTTTCAACTAAGGGTACAATTCTCCTTAGAAGATTTGGGTATGGAAGGAAGATCCATACTCACAAAGCATGTGGTAGAAGAGAAGCAAACAAGGGAAACCTGAAATAGAGTCCAAGAAACATGGAAAATTGGACACAGAGATCACAAGGTGAGTCAAGCAAAGTGGTATTCCAAAGCAAGAGTGGGAGAACTCTGCCAGCATTTAATTCTCTCGTTAAGCTTTTGCGAGACCAAAAGCCTTTTAAGAAAGGAGGTGTGACCCATATTGGATTTAGAAAATGTATTGAGAAACAAAAACTTGAACAATAAATTATACAAGTACATAGACATATGCAAACACGAAAAACTGACAACAAAATGCAAGTGAACAAGACCACAATAGCAGTAGATACCTTGTTGAGACTGGGACAACGGGAGTATCCATCAACAATGAGCGCTTCAAAATCAAAATATGAACCATATCATCATTTCAGCTTCCTATGTGTGCAGTAACTAGGGCCTGACAGAAACTTGTTGTTCAAAGAAATCTATAAAAGAAGATTATAACTTGATTCAAAAGCAAGTTTTTGAGATTAAGAGAAAGGGAGAAACATTATACAAAGAGTTGAGCTGCTCATAACAAGGAGATAAGTAGAAGTAGAGGGAAGAATTGAAGTCCCACTTCTTGTAATTATCTTCCCAAGATAATATAGAGGGTGGCAAGGCCATTGCCACTTCCATAAAAGCTGGTTTTTATCCACGTTGGGGGTTTTTGGGATAAAACTGAATTTCAGTGTGAGTTGTTGCAAGTTTTATTTCTGTTTTCACAATATTCTCTTCTCTTAAAAAGTAAACTTCATTTCCATTAGCAAGTTGCAAGTGGTCTGAAAAATTTGCTGATCTTTGAATTCTAATTAGTGAGTATAGACCATTTCTGCACTTGAACGAATTTCTTAAACTATAATGATCAACCAATAACGAAAGAGGCAGAGAATTGTATTGTACAATAATAGTCAACTGATGGAGTACCTGAGCAACCAGCATTACAAAAGTGTCTGATCATTCAAAATATGGACAAGCATAAGAGTCAAGACCACAAATTGATTGTCCATAGGAAAAAGAACAATGCTCTTATCTCTTTCAAGAATATATATGAATTGGTGAATAAGTATTAGTCGAAACATAAATTATGCAACGAGATCAAATTTTCAAAAGATGCAAGGAACACCATAAAAGAAAATCTGGCCATCTAGGCTAATAACAACAACCTCAATTATAAGCATGTACATCTACTCTTTGCTATATTCACATTAGAAAGCAAGAATTGCTCAACAAATATTCAAAAACATTTACTTGAGGGAACTACTAATGTTGATCTAGTGAGCTAACCAATGTGGCAATCACCAATAACTGCATCAATATCTTTAATATGAGACAGATTACTATTATTGACCAGCAACAGGTCACTGAGATAACATCTTGAGGATGGAAAACTTTCAAACAGCAATTATAACTTTGGAAAATAAGCTCTGTTAAAAAGTAGTTCTCTTGGCGAGTGTTGTGGCAATGTTCCTCAATTGAGATATCTAACAGAGATTATGTAGAAGCTTTTAAGCAGAGTGTAAGAACATAAGATGGGCAAAGCAAAAAAGAGAACATGATATAAAGTATTTCTAGGTTCAAACAACTACTGACTCTTTCTAGATTCTAATCCAATAAATGCACATGATTCACAGCTTCCAGCATAGAATTACCATCAGAGAACATGCACATAAGCCTCAGTTTTTAAATAGTCCAACCCATCAACATTGCATGACCTTACTTGGTATGTAGTACTGTATATTTATTATTACCTGCTTGACTATCTCCTTTCTGACATGCTTATGATACTCTGGAGAATTATATAGCTGATCTGACAATGCCCGAAACTGTAAAGACAATCAAAGTTTACCAAACAAAATATTAACATTTTGGAACTGGAATACCCCAAGCTTAAATTTATATGTGAAGAAATTATAAGGGATCAACTTCATCACAAAAGCAAAGGTAGCAAGTGTTTCCATTTTTATGAGTTCTATCGGATTCCCTGCAGTAAAAAATTGAAATAAATTAAAGAAGCCTACCGACCTGGCAGTTTCCATCACCAGCTACTTTCAATTCACTTAAACTGTACAGATTTAACCTACCATGCAAGAAAACCATTATTTCAACTCCATTGGCTTAATGATTTATAAGGGCATTAAAAAAGTAAGATAGAAGGAAAAAGCAGATCATATAATAGCACTTAGTCAAAGTCACAAGATAAATGACACATTTATTAGAATGTAACTAATAAATGTCAACATGTGCCCATGTCGGCCATAACTGCTAAAGCATGTATAAATGTATTTACATAAAGACATAATTGCTGCTGTAGACAACCATTCTTAATACATTATTTACTTTTAATCTTCTATTCTACATAAATCAGTGTATATTCTCTGAAATCTAGCATGGCAACAAAGTGCATTATATACCTGAAGCCTTAAGGTTTGCCTTTGAAGATAATATGTAGATCATGAAATGCTTGGTACAAATTACAGGGATGACCTACTGTCTAAGTGATCAGAAAGAACGTTATCTGAAAGTTCTCATTAAATCATGTCCTAGATCATAACCACGAAACTGTGACTTACCTTCATATGTGAGAACCTGTAGACCATTGATTGATGCCCCAATTATTTTGCACAGAATTATGAAAAATTTCTTTCGGGAGTTCAGGACAAAGTCAGGTGAGTATTCTATTCATGGAAACATTGTCATTATTGAAAGCATTGCAATTTGCAATTTTAAAGATGCTTTACAAACAAAAACATATTTGGAGTAAAGGTTTAAGCTGAACATAGTCAGAGTTGTCAATAGAAGCATTACAAAATGAATTACATAAAATCAAACCCTCAATTCGGGTCCTCTCTGGCATTGAAAGCTTATCATGGAAACAAATCTGGTTGGAGACTCTCACAAGGTATAGGATTTTAGTTATATTATCCAGATAATTATAGGATATAATATTTTGTGAGAAATTAAGGTTTGCATTATTTTACTCTCAGCAGTATCACATAGAATCACAGATCATAAGGGAAGTTCATGACCCCACTAACGCCTCATTTATTTATGCGGCATATTTGTAATGCTATTTAAGGTCTGTACCGCCTTCTTTTCTTATTAGCAGGGATAGACCTTCAGACTGGATGTGCAAGTTCTGTGCTTGATCTCAGATCTGTTCTGTATTTTATAAATTTCCTCAAATATTTTCCAGCAATGTTATAAGAAGCAACCTTTGACTATATTGTTTGTGTCTGCAGCCTGATACTTCTTTGATATATTGTTTTGCACAAAATGTCCTTGTTATAATGCACTAAATAACTAAAGAAAATTTGAAACTAAAGGAGAAACAATGGTGGATTTATTTGATATGCATCCACAAAAATAAACTCAACCGAAGATACGTTGTAATCTTCTAAAACAAAAACATGCATTATCTATATTATTTCTTAGTCATATGAAAACAAATATGCTTATAAACTGTATCTTAATGTTCTCCCTTCTGATTGCAAGAAAGAAAATATTTCACCTGTCAAATAGTCGTTGGTGATCAAAAGTTGCATCATTTTCATCAGGTATAGCCCCATTAATGCGAGGGACATGCTGCCAACCAGACAAATGTCAAACAAGTGCTTTTCGTTTCAGCAATAAAAGATATTCAAAGCTTGCAGGAAATAAATTCTCCTTTTGTAGTTGAAGAATATTTAAAATCAACTCAAACTTCTAACTCATATTTCAACCAGTGATGATCATGCTCAGCCACATGTTGCAAGGACCTCTACCTGGCTCAGAAACTAAAAGCACAACAAAGCACTAAAAGAAATATTTATAAGACAAACTAGGAATGCAAGTGACCTGAAAAGGGTTGCATACCTTCATTTAATCAATAAGATTAACTAGAGATTCTGATTAGCAAATGATTATAGATGGAGGTTTAACTTTATGATGTTTCCTTGAAGAGAATGCTCTTGAGGTTATATGATTCTATTGGAGGAGAACTACAAAATATCATTCCTATCAACTCAAGTTAAATAAATTACTAGCAAATTATGTTTAGGAAAATGAACACTGTCTAGGGATGCAAGTGACCTGAAAAGGGTTGTGTACCTTCATCTTAATTTATAAGATTAACTACGAATTTTGATTAGTAAATGATTATAGATGGAGGTTTAACTTTATGATATTTCCTTGAAGAGAACACTCTTGGTGTTATATATGATTTTATTAAGAAGAACTGCATTCCTTTGATTCCTGGGGAGGATATGTAAGTGTTCCATGAATAATAGACAGTAGAATCAGGTCAAAACTTGAGATTTTCTCCTTTCTGATGATCGATTCCCTAAGGACCTGCAGACTGTGCCATTAATCTGATTACACTTGCATTTTGGACTCAAATATACTATTCGTATATTTTTTAGTAAATTTTTTCACTAAGTATATAACATTAGATATGATTAACATGATTGGCCTTGTCCTTAGTGCTGCAAGTTCCTTGGTCATAGTGAAGATAGCGAAATGGTAACAAATTTTGTGATGGCAGCATTTCTGTTGTAATAATATAGAAAATACGATTGGTTCTAATTTAAATAGCTTCAGTTTATGATGACATATATAACAGGCCTACCTTGTTTGCATATTTTTTTTATTGAATTAAAATAGTAAGATTACTTGATGCATCCTAGGAACAAATGTCAAGGAAGAAATATTACAAATTACTTTAGTGTGTGTATAAGTAATGTTGATTTTGAGACATACTAAACAACAGTTAACATATATTTAATGATAATTTTGTCCTTTCATTGTAGAATTTTCTGAGCATGCTTAACCAAGAATTATTTGGAAGTGTTGGTGCATTATTTTATTTATTGCATTCAGTTATTTACTTTACTGCATATTACGCATCTAGGATAAGTGTACATTGGCAGGTCTCTACTAAGGTAGGTTTCATTTGCTTTATTAAACTAATAATGACATGTGTACACCTTGATTTGAGGTAACCAAGTGCCACCACTGCCTCATCAATCCTTAATTTGACAGCAGTTAGGTGTCACTTCTATCTAATCAATGCCACATCTACCTTGGTTAATTTACAACTCCTAATTGGGAGCAACTAAGAGTTAACTCATGATCTCTTGAGCATATCACATCCTTGACTCATGCATCCAAGAGGCCTATATGATTGTATTCCATACATCCATTTGGTGGTTAAACTACTTTCTTAACCTAGCAGAACCAATAACATGATGGTTGGAGCAGATTTGCAAAAACTGGTGAGTTTCTTTAACTTTTAAAGCCAACAACGCCATAGAAGTTTCCACACAGATAAATTACCTAATTTAACGGCAAGGATTGAATCCACTGTCGGTAAATTGGAAAAATACCTATCTACCTAGAAGTATATTTCTTCTAAAATTCTAATTATTTCCTACACTCTTTCAGACTCTTTGTGATCACTCTTTGCATATAGAATTATAAAGGAACCCATCACTCTTCATAAAAGCAATGCACTACTTTCAACAGAAAACCAATCAAAGCACACCATATAAAAACTTTCCTGTTTCTGTACAAGTCTTTTTCTATTTGTCAAATTTTTGCATGATTCTCACAACATCAGAAGGGCAAGTCAAGAGTTTTGAATAACAGAAACAAAAATTTTACGTACGCATCTGATTTTATACACAATGTTCCAAGTTTTCAACATTGATTAAACATTTCAACATGTAAGTTGTACGCAAGTTGTTAATAATAATTGAATGATATACATCATTTTTTACATTATAAAAAAGTGCCTTGGTGGAGTTATTTAGAGTTACAAATGATTTCTGTAACAATTAGAATACTACCTCCAGATCAGACAATATAAATATGTATGACTTTATATCACAAAAAGTCAATGAGTTAACGAAGTCGAATGATTGAATCAGCTTTTGAAATAATTCATGCATTCTGCATGTAAAAAGGAAAAAACCTTGGATGTGCTTCTGGTTTACATGAATCTAGTATATGAGAAAACATCACCGTGTACATATCTATTCTCTGATTCAAGCATTGCTCATGTGATGTACATGTAACTTCTCTTCTTGTAGAAGTATAGTAGGTATTTTCTAAGATGATCTCAATAACAACATCAAGCTCATCCATATATGACAGTGGTATCTGCTCACTCATTAGGACCCTCATCCAGGAAATCATTGGACTTGCCTGTGCAACTGTGCGTTCGGAAACACTTCTTAATACTCTGTCATTTATGCTATCATTATGCTTTCGTTATGTTTTCAGAAAATTATGTTACCTAATATTAGATATTTGCATCCATATAATGTAGAGATTTTTAAAATGAAAAAACATGATATCTTAAAGAGCTAGAATGTTAGGGTACTTAAATTACAAAGGTTTGACAATTTGTTGTAGTAATATCTGTAAGAATGTTCACTATTAAATTCAGGGAAATATTTGACTGTTACAACGGTGATCAAAATAGCAGTAACTGAATATGGTGAATTTCTCAGGGCTAAGAGATGTCTGTTCAAAATAATTAACTGCAAAAGATCTCAGCTTGAGAAAAGAATAGTGAGTAAAGCTAAGGATAAATCATTGAACATATTACAGAAATCACAAAGGCCGTTAGCAGAAGAATAGAAGCAGATGTGCATTAATGAATCAGACAAACTGGAAACAATTTCATAATATGCAGATTGCATAATAAGATATAATTGATAGAATCATCCACAAGACTCATACTGAATAAGAAAGTAGCAAACAATGCTAGGCTTAGTCAATAGAACCACAATAGTACTTGGATGGCTAAATTAATGAAACATAGCAACATACATAAAGATGAGGAAGCCAACAACAACCACTAATATGTAACATAACAGAAAAGGACACTACCATTATAGTTACCTAACTAAAAAGCTATGGTTTCAACAATACAAAAATGACAGCATTACAGATGAAAATCTCACCGGAATGGAATCTAGATGTGATAGGCGCCTACCAACTGCAGCATTTGATTTTGAGTATTCTTCAGAAAGTAACTCTGCAATCACCCTGTCATCTCCAACATCTTGTTGACTGCTCAAGGAACTTGAACTAGAACTTTCCCCAAAACTCGCCTTATCCCGATTCATATTCCTTGACTGAAAGAGCAGCAAAATGTTATTTTTCCTATGGACCAATCAGAGATGGTGCCAGGTTAAATCACTCTGTTATTAGAAAAGATAAACTTGATGTTCTCTAATTTCTCGCAGCAAAGTATTTTCCTCGTGTGGAGCGATCGCCAAGTGTTGAAAACAACCTTCTAATTTACAAAGTTGATGTAGGATAGAGCAAATATGGAATTATTCGAGAGCAGTTGTGTAGTATTGAAATGACTTAAAGCACTATGCAGACACGTCACACAACCATAATATACAAAGATTTTTTAACAGGAAAAACATGCAGACTTAGATCTTCTTTCATGCTCTGAAGACAGCATGAAGTGTCAAGAAGCACCCAAGCAACAAGCCAACTCGTTGCAATTCAATCTTCAGAAACCTAAATTTCTCCCAAAATAAAACTCTTCTGCAATGATAGCAATTTAACAAATTATTAGAGCTCAACACATACATTGGCTCAAAAAGAAATAACAAATAGGCTCAGTTTATGCACCCATAATGGCATTATATAATGCATTTATATTCAGTAGCCAGAAAATCAAACTAATTGTTGCACAACCAAATCAAGAGTTCCCAAACCCCAACATACAGTCAATTTTTATACATTTAAAAGATTTATTTTGAAAGATATACATAAATAAGCAAAGAAGACGAAAATTACATGGTAAACACAATTGTATATTTAATTTCATATGCAATTGCAATATTAAATGTCAAAATTGAGCATCTTTAATTTGGTTGTGTTGGGGGGCACGACACTTTGAGATTTTCAGTTATTTTGTTTGACGGAGATTTGAATGGATATCTACCCCACATAACTTTCCAGGTATTTTGAATACTCAGGGAATGTGCTCCGTTTGGCATTCGGGATGTCGTGCTATAACACACTCTTTTCTGTATTGATTTACTGTAGGCTGAAATTATCTTTATTTTTAGATATATAATGCCATGTTAAAGAACATAACTTTTACAGTTTAGGCTCCCTATATATTGTGTAAAGGACTTTAGAGGTTATACTAGAGTTTAAAGTCATGTTTGGGCTTTCAGAGCACAAAAACATGTGCTATCAACCTGTAACCTATAACGGACCTCTTATTTTGCAAGAATTCTGATATATTCCAAACTTTTTATTGGTAAAATGAAAATGGCGCGTGATATTAGAATATGGTAATTGCAACTAACCAGAGACCTTCTGTGCATCTAGTGCCAGGTATTTGCTAATCATTTGAACCAGTGGTCATTATATAACAATTAGATGCCACGAGGCCAACTTTCTGAAGGAGTACAAAATGCAGGGACTCTTTCAGGCATTCCAATGAAAATTTTTAACAAACTGCCAATCAAAATGCACGTAATGCTGTCCACTCTTCCTAACAAACATACAAATACCAACAGAAAGTATACAACCATGCAATTTAATATACATATTCCAACATTCTGTTTTCCAAAAAAACACAAAAAACATTAGTGTCTGGAAGGACGGCAACTCCATGTCTGGGGCCAGACCCAGTCATGGTAGTGGTAAGTGAGAATTCCAAGGGATTCTGCTTGGCCATTTCACACATTATGTTTTATTAATGCGTGTCTTCCCAGCCAATGGTTCCCATAATCAAATTCACTTTAGAGGACATGTCAGAACCCCAAACCCCATCCTGAAGTTGTTGATCATTTGCCCAATGAGCATGTATCAGTTCAGTCCCAAGTTCACATTATGACCATTTGCCCTGGCTACTGGGGTCAGATGTCCCAAACATGATGGCTTCAATAAAGTCAATACTGGATGTAGTGCTGCAGCACATGATACTGTCTGAAAAAAAAAATTCAAAAGGGTATGGTGAAGTATCGAAAACCTAAATGCAACATTTGAATAATATACATGTAAATGGGCTAATCTGTACTTGACTTCATATGCTACGTATTGCCTTTGTATTTGTCGGCCTCACTTTTTCTTAGTTTTTCTTGGCTTATACTAGCAGAGAAGTCCCAAGGTTTTGAAACTTGTGTCAGAGTCCATCAGGGTTCTGAAAACCCTTCCAAGTTCCGACAAACTTATCTAACCTTTAAAAGATTAAGAATGCTTTCCTTTGCATCGGCTCTTTTTTTCGGTTCCTTAACTCATGTTAGAACCCGACGAGGCTTCCACAACCACATTGGTTTCCAACAAGGTTCTCACAACCTTGCTGAGTTCCGGCAAAACTCTTACATTTTGAAAAGTTCAAAGCATCTTTCATTTGTCTGTGTCAGTCTTTTGGCCTTATTCCAAAACCTTTGTCAGGAGCCAACAAGATTCTCACAATCACGTCGTTATCCAACAAAGAACCCATAACCGTGAAAAAGCCTTAAGCATTGGCATAAAAAGAATATTTTTTAAGGATTTAAAAAGTTGATTTTCAGCTTTGTAATAAGGTTCTGAAACCACCTTTGGAACCCAACAAGGTTTTTGAAACCACTGATTTCCCCAATCAGCTACTTTGAGCCATTATTTTCAAATCTAGCAGCGAAAAGTGACATTCAAAGAAAGGCTTACATGCACAAACAATTAATGCGTGCCATTAATGCTCACCTATGACATGACAACATTGAACATAGGTGCATTTATGAGATTAAATTGCCAAAAAGACTCATTTTAACAGACATTCAAAAGCAAACTGGCAGACACGGAGAAGTTTAATTGTGGAGCTCACACAGAGAAAAATTGTGATGATAAAAGGCTTGGTTTGCTCAAGGTATAGTGAATTATGCACATCTCCTAGCTCGCTATCTGCCACAAGGTAATTTAAAAGAGGTTAATAAGTTCAAAAACGGTAAATACGATATTGATTTCTCTGCTCTCAAAACTCTACTAAAATCGTTCCCTAAGCAAAATTTATCTCTGAGCCCACACAACTTAATCACCATGAAGTACAAGTATCTAGTCGGTGAGCATTTATCTAGTTTATCAAGCAAGCTGCCAGAAATCGAAGACACCAAGCTAGGGCACATAAATTTAAATGATTTTTGGGAGAAAATTGGTAAAGAAGACTGACACAACAATTAGTTGAGAGTGAGTTACTACAAGCTACAGGTTTTCCAGTAGAAGTGCAATGAACAGATCTTGTAATTGAATGCATAAACCATTATGATCCTGAGACCAAGGAAATAAGAACAAATGATAACTGGCTGATCACGGTAAGTAGAGAAACTTTTAGCTCCTGCCTGCATTTACATGAGAGAGTAGCATACACAGATTTCAACTCCATTCTCTCTTATCAGCATCTTCAAGAGAAGAAAAGCCAATGTAAAAACAAAATTGCTCAGGAGTGGTTCGTAACTCCAAAGAATGGTAAATCTCAGTTGCCTAAGAGACTACACGGGTCCCATTTTGCTGAAAAAAAATCAGACGTTAGTCCTCTTACACTGACTGAAGGGTAATGAAAATGCCCACGATTTTGAGGAGTGGATGCATTTCTTCATCCAAATAATTATTCATGGTGAACAATTTCTTGATTGGGCTCAGCTCATTAGTGACCAAATGCATTCTATGATGGTTCGATTTCCACCAAAAAGTTCTTGTATATGTCTGCTTACTTATTCTACGCAATTGCATGCACTAGACTGTGGCCATGCTAATGCCCAATAGAAGTCCATGACGAAATGATTCAGATCTATGACTACTATAATCAGCTTCAATTGTAAAGGAATTACAGGAGTTTCAGAAGAGGAAATGACGCATTCACTATGTGAATGGTGAGGGGAATTGAAGGAGATATAAATGGTTCTGATCAAGACTACTATACTTAGAGTTAGCTTCAATAGAAAAGGAATTAGAGGTGTTTCAAAAGAGTGAATGATGCATTCACTATGCGAATGGTGAGCGAAATCAAAGGAGATATGGGTTTAAGAACTTCTCTAGAGGCCATCCAGTCGAATAACACATATGTCAGCTACGTCATCCAATTCTAGAGATCCTGCTACGTTAGGATTGGAGGATTTGATGTGCTTCCCTATATAGTTTAAATTGCCCTAGTATGCTGAAGATAGATTTATTGGCCTTGGCTATTACTCATGTAAGTCTATGTCTGATCCACTTAACATTGAAAAAGATTTGGTAAAATTTTCCATGCAATTTTATGAAAGGAGATTCCCTTTTTATTATAATTTATAAAGATTGAATTTGTTTATCTCAATGTCTTATTTTCTCAATTGATTCATTCATTTGTCACAGACCAGTAACACCCTAAAAAATCAAAATGCAGATTTTTTTCTAAATTAGAACCATAACGGCCATTGGCAGTCCATTTTCTGCTAACATCAGCTGAAAGTATGAAAAGATTCTGAGATATTTCTTGGTATAGAACCATTCCTTGAGATTGGTAAATCAAAGTCATAAATAACTAATCATATAAAATCATCTAGAACCAAGGCAACTCTAAGGATTGGATTTGTTTCCAAGGTTTAGAATGGTTGGTGTATTTATACACTACTAAACATATAAATGTAAATATTATAAGTTAATTGTTGAGAGAAAACAAAGAATTCTATAAATGCTTTCAAGCTTTGAGGAATACAGTAAAACTTATGTGCATATTAAAATAAAATTATTGAACTTATTTAATCAAAAATTTCCTATTGTGAGTGGCTAGGAAAGGCCAACAGAACTGGAAGTACACAACAGTGTACCTGGTGCATCCCCAATAAAGTGATACATAGAAAGAAAAATTGTAAATTCCTAAAAGATAATATTAACCAAAAAAAAAATTATTAAAAATCAATACACGAGAAAATCCTAGACCGAAATACATGCTAATCAAAATCCCTGTTGATCCTGAACTTTTTCAAATCAACAGACATACTTTTGAACTTTTGTATTAAGAACAAATAAATGCTAACAAATAGCCCAAAAAGCTTTCCCCTATATAGAAAAACTGTGATTTAATGTTATTTCAATAGATGTAAACTGTAGTTTAAGGAAATACTTATCAACACTTAAGATATTTGCTTTGCATTGCACAATTTCCATGGGAATTTCCCACGAAGATAGGGTATACAAAGTAGGGATACAGTAAAAGGATCACACATTTGAAAAGTTTAGAAATCCTGGTAAAAATCATATTTAAAGCCTCATGTGAACAGGATCAGCCGTTTCCAGCTACAAGTCTATATCTGCTCCTAAATGAGCCTAAACTCCATCATCCTAGTAAGCATGTGTTGGCGTATGAGCACTGATCCTCCCCAAGTAAAAACTAAAATAGAATTAATTATAAAGTTCACATTGCAGAAGACAATTTATGAGGAGAAATTTTAGAGGGTAAATTTTCTGACAGTCGGGACTATTATAAAACTAAGGATATGCAAGAGGAGGTGAACCGCAAGTGGCAAGATGATCAATCCATACAGAGCCTGGCAAGGATCAATTCCTCGGACGCAAGTAAAAAAGCTAAATATGAAAACAATTTCGAAAATTCCATTGTCCAGCCCATATCAAGGGTTCGTTAAATTCAGGGGCATGGCTAGGTTTTCATCAATCCTGGACCTGATTTATCCTGTACTCTTCCACACATTTAAGTTTGCATAATGGTCTATATAACTAATCCAATTGAATGCAATTTGATAATTAAGATTACAAATTACGAGGAAAAGTGCTTCAATCTTACAAGGGCCGTTAAAGCTAGGACTTACAGTTGAGTATTATGTCCCCAGGAGCAAAGATCTTCTAATATTTTGAAATCTGTTGGCAGATCGGTAGGAATTGCAGATGAAAAACCGCCAATAACATAGAACAAGAAACCTCATAAAATCACGGTGTCCCGGCAGTGAAGATTGGAATACTAATTTATGGAAGGATATAAATAAACAATGTATAGAATCCAAAATTTGGAAGCGTTGAAGTGGCAAGGAAGTACGTATTGCGTAATAATTAATCAAAAATGGGTAGATAAGGTTTGTCTGATATTTACTTCCGTGGGGTTTCACCTGCAGGTAAGCAGTTGTGGAGGACAACCGCCTGGTTTGCGTGTAAATGGAGTTATCCCATTGGCTTCGTTAATTTTCCACATGTTTTTTGAGTATTTTTATTGAAGGGGAATTGAACTAGGTCAAAGATATATTTCTAGATGGGATAGCTTCAAAATTGTTGGAATGAGTTCGTTTACCAGTCAAACATATACATAGATTTTTATGGATTATTTATTTTAAAATTAGGTTGAATGAATATAATGGGTAATAGAAGTTTTATGATAAAATTTAGAATCTTATATAATAGCATTTGTGTTGAATGAGGTGTAATAATTATGTGGATTGTTATTTATATAAAATATGTTATAAATTTGATAACATCATCATTGTGTAGTAATTATTAATTAATCAATCATTTATATAACATTAGGTGGTGAGTCTTGACATGTGTCATTTCAACAATCTTTAATGATATGTCCATCCACATTTTGAACACTATTTTTTGTCGAGTATAGAATTGGGAACATTGAACATCATCAAGATGGTTATGCAAGCAACAAGTAATATAAAAAACAAAGGAGTCCATATATTATTTGTAGTTGATGTTGACCTTTTGTAGATTAGTTTTCAATGTAACATTTCTTTGTGATTTATTTCATTCCTCTTTATGGAGTAAGACTTTTTGTAGAAATGAATTTTTCATTTATTTTAGTATAAAGCTATATACTACGAACAATGAGAAATTTTTTTTTTTTTTTTTTTTTTTTTTTTTTTTTTTTTTTTTTTTTTTTTTTTTTTTTTTTTTNAATTTTTTTTTTTTTTTTTTTTTTTTTTTTTTTTTTTTTTTTTTTTTTTTTTTAAATTTGAAGTTATTTTATACTATGTAATGTAAATCAACAAAAGATCATTCTATTATAATTCATTCAATGTATCAAAATTGTACACTTATTGTCCCCTACTAAAGACTATTAAACCTCTTTCGATCAAATTCAAACTCACAAAATAATACAACTCATCATTAAGTGTACTCTATCCCAACATATTTTGATTAATACATTATAGGGGTCAAAAATATATATAGTTTTTATACCTAATTAAGAAAAGGATTGAATCCCCACTCTCTAAAATTCACCAAAATCGCACAATTGTAAATAAATTCCAATGAAGAGAAACTACTAATTCATACTTTTTAAAAACACCAAAACTTCAATTATTGATATTCATCATATTCATGACATATAATGTATAGCCTAAGCCACAATTTAAGTATATAATTATAAATTTGTCAATCTAACTATGCAACTATAACCACCTAGTCCATAAATTCATTTATTGCCTACCAATAATTCAAGGCTTCCTATCACCCAACAAAAGAAACAAAAACAATTTCAAAAAACAAATTGAAACCATGAAAGATGATTAATTTTATACCCAATTTTAACCTCCAAACAACACAAGGAAAACAAAAAATAAAAAAATAATAATAATGAGTCTACCACATTCATTCCATAAAGTGCATAGTTGTTATATCCATATCAAACTAATTTATTGAAACTGCGATGAAAGAAAATAGGTATGCCAGGGGCAATCACTAGGATGGACAATCAAACTAGGAAGCTCACATCTATCTTCAATCACACATTGGAAGGAAGGTTGATCCACCAGGCTCGAGGAGGCTCAAGTGCCAAGAGGATGCGCGGATTCATTCGCTATTGAGTTGAAAGGGTGGCTATGTAAAGTAGGAGTGAGAAATGCAAGTATGGAGAGGAAAATTGGGTATTTAAGCATCTAAACTGATTTGAACAACAAGTCTACATTTGCAAACAGATCCAAAAAATCAGTGCAATGATTGACTTGTAATTAACATTATGGTCCTGAATAGAAGGTATGAGGTGCATCTAAGGGTTAGGGGCGAGTTGGAGGTCAAAGGCAAATCTAATTTGCCTTAAATACCAGTCAAGATTAAGTGCAATTTATATTGACGGGAACTCTATGTCTAACCTTTTTTCCACTGTCTTCACACATGCAACTACACCAAAAAAAAATAGGAAAATAGTTGTGGAAATGAGTTTGCCTTGGTCAAACCCTTATTTAAGAATCAACCTTAAAATTGAATTGAAAATGCTTGAAATGGAAAGGAAGTTCACACTTAGTAGTAGAGGCTTGATAAATTACAATACCTTCACAAACCTTTGTTTTGTTGAATCATTTATGAAGATGCTTGGAAATGATCTTTGATGTAGTCTTGACCTTGGATCTAGGATAGGAAGAACATGGATGTCTTCACTAATGTTTGGATCTAGACTTCACTTTGTTTCTTTCATGCTTGAATCAATTACCTTGTACATGGAGTACTTGATTGCTTGAATGCTTGAGTGCTTGATAATGGATTGATTGATATGAGATTGGATATGATGTGTGTGACCTTCAAAATGAGAGAGGTAATTTTGTATGTATACCTCACCTAGCACATTTGGAGCCCAACACTCAAAGAGAGCAAACTAGGATTAAAAATCTTGCTAAAAAAACCCAAATGAAAATCGTAATTCAAATTTACCTACAAGCTAGGGAGTATGGGGAAAATTTCCAGGTATAGGGTGAGTTAGACTCGCCCTATACCCATAAAATCACCTTATACCAACAATTTTAGGCTCAATTTTAAATCGGATTCCAAAAATGTACTCAAATTTAGGGTTGAACTCGAGACAAATACGAAAGACCAACCCATAATTGAATAGTGCCTATGTATGCAAGAGGAAATAAATGAGGGGAAAGCATTAAAGAGGTGCGCCTAAAATTAAGGGCTTGCATAGAAATTAAATCCAAAGATGAGTTAAATTTAAACATTTATTAATTAATTGCATAGCAAAAAGGAAAATGATGCATGAATAGTGCCTGTGTATACAAGAGGAAATAAATAAGGGGAAATAATTAAAGAGGTGCACCTAAAATTAAGGGCTTGCCTAGAAATTAAATCCAGAGATGAGCTAAATTATAATATTTATTAATTAATTGCATAGCAAAAAGGAAAATGATGCATGAAAGCCTTAGACACTAAAATGGGGTCTAGCTAAGGACCAACATCACACTGCTTATAATTTAGGATACTACATTTAGGCTCCATTTTATTGGGCGTATGAAATTTCTTCATACTTGCGGTAAATTAGACCAAAGAATACGAAAAAACCTCTTGTCAAAGTTAAAGAGGCAACGAACACACCAAGCCCCCAAGTGACTTAGGTCCTTGTCAATCTAAAACTGAGACAAAATAAACATCCATAGGAGAGAGAAAGAGAGAGAGAGAGAGAGAGAGAGAGAGAGAGAGAGAGAGAGAGAGAGAGAGAGAGAGAGAGAGGTGTNGAGAGAGAGAGAGAGAGAGAGAGAGAGAGAGAGAGAGAGAGAGAGAGAGAGAGAGAGAGAGTTGTGTTATGCTAGTCAACCCATCCAAGGATAACCAAGAAAAGCATTGTATACAAGGAAATCTACCACAATATAGGATTGCCCCAAGGAAAAGTGTTGTTTCCAAAGGAATCTGCTAGGAAAATGCTACAAAATATTTGTCCCAAGGAAAGCATTGTCTCCAAAGGGATCTGCTAAAAGGAGATCACACAGCAAAAGGCAACATTTATTAAGTATCGTGAAAAAATGACTACAAAATTTGATTTGCGATGTGCGCAAAAATGTGTAACAAAGAGAAGAGTGTATGCCCCCACATTAAATCAATTATGTACACCTTAATGGGAGAAATAGATTTAAGGTAGCATACATGCATCCAAAATACAAGCACATTTCCACTATGACATGCCCCCCTGACAAGGACAAAATCAAGGGAAATAAACACGTGACAAAAAGAGCACAAAGGGATCTACGAACTCTGGATCAGTATGCATATGCACGATAACTCATGTATATAAAAATGCATATGTGATAATCAAAATGAATTGACCTCATCCTCCAAAGGTAGTGAACTGTGAACACAATGGAAGAAGAGAGCATACGATAAATGAGCATAAGTCTTGGTCAACATTGCAGAGACCAAAATGATAGATGGTTGCTACTGCTTTGCATTATCCCTAAGCAGACAACACAAAGTTGCATTTACAAAATAGCACATGTACGACATATAGAATAAATGAGAAACAAACAATGAAATGTACTGAGATATTTTATCCCTTTATCACCTTGTTCCAACAAAGCATCAAGGGTCACCCAAATAAATCTAAACAATAACATATAACAAGAAGTACATCATGGGGGAAGCACATTATGAACAAGCAAACGCACATTTAAAGAAACTACCACACACGAGGAGCTATTCAAGCATATCATTCGCTGGACCTTCTTACTAGATATTGTTTAGGGAAGGTGGACAACACATGAGAGGAGAAATGTCAAGTGTGGTAGATGGAGCTACTACAAGTTTCAAACAAGGACCATGCTCTAATGATGAGTCACTTTATTTATCATGAGGAGTGAGAGATAATGCTTTGAAAAATCTTGTATCTAATTCATGATTAATTTTAATAACCTCGTACATATCATTAGAATCATTAGGATTAATATTATTACTTGCATCATTAAAATTAACATCATCATCAAGAATATCTTCACCATCTAAATTAATTACTATATGAACCTTAATACGAAAAATAGATTCATCCTATCTAGATAATCTAAGATTATTAAGATTTAATTCCTCCCTTGGGTGATGCATGGGTTGGTCAAATGGAATCAAATAATTATGATATTTTTTAGGTGAATAAATGGTTTTAGAAGTAAGCTCATATGCCTTAGCTAGGCGTCTATGGTGGCGATCACGAGCACATTTGTTGTGTTTAGTTTTGCTTGATATTTGGAAACATTTACGATCAATCAACATGGGATCCTTTTCTTCCTTAGAAGGGGGAATAGGAGGAGCCTTACTAGGTTGAGAGATAAATGGTATAGATCACATGTAAGATATAAGAGGTGGAACGAAAGCATAAAGGGGAATGGAACATTTAGGAAAGAGTCTATGGTTATGATGCAAAATCATACCTTGGTGATGCATGTTTATATTCATTTTCTTGATTAAGGCACATGTTTTGGGTTTATTTAGGTCATATGGGATCCTTGAGGTCCATTTCAATGAATTAAGATAGGTTTTGAAGCCTAGGAATTCATTTTTTTAGTTTCCCGCCTAAACTCAATTTGAATTTTCTAGTGGAATTTTAGCTTGTCAAGGGCTGTAATTTGTTCTCCACCCTTAGTTTCAAGATTTTTTGTGTCAATGAGGCATTTTCAATACCATTGGATCAAGTGGAAGTTAGTTCGTTCCTTGAATGGAAAAGAGTGCAAAAATTATAAAAAATGTTAAAAAGTTGTCAAGTGAAAAGTTGCAAAAAGTGCAACAAATGTTGCAACTTTGTAAATCTTGACCAAGAATCAATTATGGATTTAAAAACACATTGTTTTGGATGTGAAAATTATATAAACATGTTAAGCAAAGATTTTTTTGATTTTGGAGTGAAGAAAATTTGTTCCTTGTATTGAAAATACTTATTTTTCACCCTTTTACCAAATTTGCAGTCTAAAAATGTGCTAATACAGTCTGTTCGTACAAAGTATAGAATTGAACACATGGGGTAAAGAAACTCCGTTGAATTACCTTTTATTTTCATGTGGTTTGAAAAATTAGTGTCAATAATTTTTTATTTTTTTTAAAAAACATTTTTGTTCATAACAGCCTAGAATCCTGCCTATGGTTTATAGTGGACGCGTTCAATCCATAACTCGCCTTCCCACTCTTGGAAAGCCATGAAAATTGGTGATAATTTGTTTAATTATGTGATCTGAAATGCCTCCAAAGGACAAGGCTTAACTCATTGTGCTTTAGAATATATTTTCACCAATCCATCTCAAGACATTGTGAAATAATCAAAGAATTAGGGGAAAGGTAAGGTTTTGTCAAATAGAATCTTGTTTTGTTTAGAAAAATTATAGTATGGTAGTAAAGGATGTCCAATGTGTTGTGAGAATTTTTACAAGTCTTCTCTTTAGTGTATTGGATCAAAATAGGTGTGAGTGTTTTTGTTAGACCTAGATGACAGACTTTTATATCAAACAAGTGAAGGGAAATTGTGCCAATACATTATTTTGTACTGCTTGAAGGGGAAAAGAATCTTGATTAGCATCTATGATCCTGGTAATAGAAGTTACAACCAAGATGGGTATGCCTTATACAAGAATACAAATAAGTGCATCAAAAGTCCCTAGTACTAGCAATGGCCTAGGGTTGAGAGTCCGAGTAGAACTTTGGGTAGGTTGATGTGATCTTTGTGGATCTTGATGTACATGTTTGAATTGCAATCCTTCCTCTGCATCAATATAGGAAAAGGAGATGGTACATCCTTAGGTTTACTCATTTTGGAAATTAATTCATTTTTGTATCTTTGGTAAGATGGGAAGAAATGATCTTGGCGAGGTTGAGGTATATTAGGACAAAAGAAGTCAAAGTCAAAGTTTCAACGACTCACTAAAGGTTGATAGAGACTATGATTGATCATGATAATTTATCCATCACCGGGAAACTTAAGGCACTTGTGGACAAGGGAAGCAATAGATTTCATGTAAGTGAGACAAGGTAGTCTAATTCTCACTTGGAATTAATCATAAGTTGGGATGACAACAAAGGTGACATCTAAGCATTTCTTACCAACCTCAACTAGAAGGGTGATGAAACCATGGGTAGGACAGGTAAAGTCATTGAAAGTATCAATCATCACATCATATGTGTCATAGGATTCTTTGGTGGAATTGTCTTATGAAGAGATGTTCCTTACTATAACATTCACCATGCGAGTAGGATCAATGAGCACTCCTCAATAAAACTTACCACTAATCTTAGGGAAATTTTAAAGAGGATCATCATGTGCTTTAATAGTCTCCTTAAGATCAAATGTCATGCAAAGCTGAGGTTTAGGCTTAGGTTTAGGTTTAGATTTGGATTGGTCAATGAGATGAACAACATTATTGGTTGCACTACATGTCTCATCAACATCTATGGAACTAGGTTGACTAGGCGGAACAATGGAGTGGATGAAGAAGGCAATGAATTGATTTTATCAACAAAATTGGTAGAATGGAAGGAAAAGGATTGGTATATATTTACAATTTTAGGTTAAGGGTTGCAACAATTTTATTTTATTTATCATTCACACCCTCAATAGTGGTGGCATTTTTACCTAAGAGGTTTTGGATAATATTCTTTAAACGATAACGCTTCTTAGTATCATGGCCAGGCTGACAATGGTTTTGGTAAAAGGATTTGGCATCATGAGACACTGTCAATGGTTTAGAAGGGTCAAGAGGTTTGACGGGACAGAGTTTCAAAAAACATTAACACTAAGCAAATTCAACATCACATTATACAAAGATTCTAAAAGAGATGTAAAATTACAAGATGGTTTGAAAATAGATGATAAAGGAGCCACACCTGATGTAGCTGCCACTTATGTATCAATATTCTTGGAATAATTTTTATCTTGATGAAACCTTTGGTTGGTTTTTGGAACTTTCTGGAAGATTTCTTAAAGACGTCACTCTTATCAACTGGAGCCATTAGAGTGGATGATTCAAATTGGGTCATCTACAATTGATAATTATGAAGTATTGTACATAATTGGGTAAAAGAGGTAAATTTAGAAAGCAATATTTTATCTCTAATGTTTTTAATAAATTAAAATTTAAAATTCTTTGAACATCCATATTAGGCACATGATAAGAAATTTGAGCATGCATATGTTTGAATTTGCCAATAAAATCAGACACTTTTTCCTTAGCACCTTACTTACAATGAATCAAATCAATTAAATAAATTTGAGGACCAGTATTATTTTGAAATTGTTGAATGAAAGCATTATCAAGTTTTGGAAATGAATCAATAGACTAAGGAGGCAAAGATCAAAACCATTAGAAGGCCTTACCTCTAGATGTCCTAGTAAATAATTTAGCCATTCTATGGTCATTACAAAAGTCACTACACAATGTTTGGAATGTCATAATATGAGTCAAGGGATCACATGTTTCCATTGTATTTCTCCAAGTGAGGTATTTCCATGTATTTATGGATAATGGTACAAATGATCTCGTGATATAATGGGCTAGTAATATCACAAGTAGGGATATTGTATTTGGATTGAGTGATGCAAAAAATTTGTTGTTGTAGGGATGTGACACTTTGAGAAAGATTAGTAATGGTTCATTCGGTAGATATATTGGTATTGGAAATGTGTGATAATGAAGAATGTAGAATATTATGGGAAAGGGATGGAGCGTTGGAATAGGATAATGGTACATTTTAGTAAGTAGGTATTGATGATGGTTTGGAAATACATGGAACACTCATGGGAGGAGGTATGATAGGATTAGGAATTCCTCCAAGAATAACATGTGTAGGGTTGAAATTTTGAATAGATGTAGCTATTATAGATAGAGTATAGATAAATAATGTGTTGGAATAAGAATGAGATTCTCAATGTTAGCATAAAGATTAAGAGTTTCAAAACAAATTTTCATGGACTTGAGATTTTAATTAATAAGATGGAATATGTCATACAATAAATCAACACCATGTTCATCATTTTGAACCAACTTCCTCAATCCCCCTACTAAACAAATTGCCTCATTATCAGAATGTTCTTGACTTAACCAGTGTTCAAGATTTTTAAAATGATGAGACAACTTTTGCACTAGGGTAGGAGACACGCTTAATGATTCAACCTCGTCATGACAAGAATGGGAAGAGGGATTCTCAACAATATTAGGTATATCATTGGTAGGCATAGAGGTATCAACTACATTCTTATGAAAGACATAAGAGGAATCTAGATCTACACCTTTAAAGGAATCCATAAGTCTAAAACTGTGTCTCACATGTATGTTATAGGTCGGAATCAAGGTTATGAAACTTGTACACAAAGAAAGACCAATAGGGAATGTCTATAAAATGCAAGTTACTATAAATTGATCATTTAAACATTGGATGAACACACATTAAGTTGATATAAAATAGGATCCATAATTAAAATGTTAATACATATTTGTACATATAACCTAATGAGTGTATGAAATGTATCAATGTTATGATTTAAAGATTAAGGTTATGCACAAAAATCAAATCTAGACATCCAAATCAGAATGTAAATGTAAGGATGTCAGGTTCACCAAAATGTGATGAAGGTGAACCTAGATAGCTAAATGCATAAAATGTAGCAATGATATAATATAAATATTGATTAATGCATAACATAAAAATCAGATATAATCATCCAAATAAAAATAAATGGAATGTAAGATGCATCAGGTTCACCAAAATGTGATTAAAGAAAAAAGTTATTCAAGGGGAAAATAGTAGGATAGACAATCAAACTAAGCTCACACCTGTCTTTAATCACACATTAGAACAAAGTTTTATCCACTAGGCTCGAGGAGGCTCAAGCACTAATAGGATGCATGGATAACTTCACTATTGATTTGAAAGGATGCCTATGTAAACTAGGAATGAGAAATGCAAGTATGGAGGGGGAAATTAGGTATTTAAGCATGCAAACATATCTAAACAAAAGTCTGAATTCACAAACAAATTCAAAAAACTAGTACAGTGACTGACCTATGATCATAATTATAGTCTAAAATAGTAGGTACAAGGTGCCAGTTGGAGGTTAGGGGAGATTCTAACTCGCCTTATGGCAGTCAAGTTCAAATGCAATTTATGTTGACTAAAACTCTCTATCTGACTTTTCTGCCACTGTCTCCACACCTACGTCACTTGTAACCTACGCTTAAACATAGAAAAATAGGAAAATAGTTGTGAAAATGGTTTTCCTTGGTCAATCCCCTATTTATGAATCAACCTTGAAATTAAATTGAAAATACATGAAATAGAAAGGAAGTGTGTTGTTAGTAGCAAAGGGTTAATAAAATGCATTACCTTCACAAACCTTCATTTTTTTTAATCACTTTTGAAGATGATTTTAAATGACCTTTGATGTGGTCTTGACCTTGGATCTAAGATAGGAAGGACATGGATGCCTTCACTAGTTCTTGGATCTAGACTTCACTCCTTGTCTTCAATGCTTGAATCAATTGTCTTGCACCTAGAGTACTTGATCACTTCAATGTTTGAGTGATTGAGAATGGGTTGATTGATATAAAATTGGATATGATGTATGTGTCCTTCAAAAAGTGAGAGGTAAATTTGTATTTATACCTTACCTAGCCCATTTGGAGCCCAAAAAGCGAAGTGAGACAACTAGAATTAAAAATCCTACTAAAAAAACCCAAATGGAAATCACAATTCAAATTCACCAACAAGCTATGGAGTATGGAGTGACTTTATAGGCATGAGTAAAGTTATAATCTCCCTATATCCATTAACTTTCCCTAAACCAAAAATTTTAGGCTTAAATTTAAATTGGGAGAAAATCGGGATATTAGGATCCTAAAAATGTACTCAAATTCAGGTTTAACTCGAGACAAATACAGAAGGCCACCCACAATTAAATAGGGTCTATGTATGAAATAGGAAATAAATGAGGGGAAATAATTGAAGAGGCACACTTAAAATTAAGGGTTTTTATAGAAGGGGATTCACCACTTACTATGTTGGTTAAGTGGTGGTGTTGTTGGTTTCCCCACCCATGCTCAAACCCTCGTTGGGTCATTGTGATTACATGCTTGTACCTTTACTGATCCAACATACTCATGGGTTTGGGCCTTAGCTTTATTATATGGGGATGAGGTTCCCCATTTGTGGCCTTAGTGTCCATAGCTCCAGGTCAAAAGCATTTCATGTGTGCCTAGAGGGCATGTCATGCCAAGTCACCGATCACATTAAGAGGTTTACCAATAACTTTTTAAAAAAAGGGACTTGCTTAGAGATTAAATCCAAAGAGGAGATAAATTTAAATATTTATTAATTAATTGCATAAAAAAGGGAAAATGATGCATGGAAGCCTTGGACACTAAAATGGGGTCTATCTAAAGACAAAAATTTATTGCTTACGAATTAGGATGTTGCAAAAACCATTTCCTTGATGCGTGAATTTTATAGAGCTATTATGATAATTTACCAATATTCAAATAATGAAATTCCTTTGTTAAATCCAACAAAATAAAAATATACAATACCTCATTAAAATTTTGATTATTGATATTGTTCTCTCTAATTCATGAATGGATTATTGAGACTCTATGATCTGCACCCATGCAAGTTTTTGACCACACTATGAAACCAACACTCCATTGTAGTGCCCATGACCTAGATGGCGGACACAACTCCACGTTAATAATGAATCTCATACTTTAGTTTTCTTGTACTAGTTTCAAGGCATTCTAGTACCAACCACAATCCATCACATGGATGCCCTACCTCTTGACATTGTCTTCTTTGTGTCGCTACCTTACCTCTTTACTATTTGTAATGGCAACTGTGTATCTTATACAACCATTCCTAATTCAAAGTATAAACAACAAAGGTTGCATTACAACAAGCCTAGAGTGGAATATACCATGTATATATTTGCATGTGTAGATTGTGGATCATGCAAGTACATGATTAAATAATTTATATATGTGCAAGAATATGTGTGGAAACTAATTAATATATTGTTTTGTGTGTGAGAGATATTTTGTATGTTCAAAAGAACCCTTGATAGTATGTGCAAGGGAGTACATCATGGATAATGTATAATATATGAATGGTGATTAATTAGAATAAAAGTTAGATGAGAATCTTATTGATATGTATGTGGACTCTTTTGATTGGCGTGTCAATAATTGTGAAATGTATTGTTAAATCATATATTTGTGGATAGTGTTGCATTAGTGAAAGTTGTGTTGAATTATAAATTATCCACTCTCTATGAATGTAAGTGTATGAATTGTGCAATGATTGTTAAAATGTCATGAGCTCAGTTATGATTAAAGTGTGTTTAGATATCTTTAAATGTGTTTATTGTATTCTTTCTTGATCCTTTAATTGTGTTGGTTAAATTGTGTATTCTTGATGCATGATTCTTATTGATCAGAGATATATGGGTATGACTTAGTTAACCAATGATGCTTGTTTTTGTTGTGCGGTATTGAGATTGTATCCTTAGTGCTTTGGAACTTATTGTTGTATGTATCTTACTATATTTGTATGTTTTTTTCTCTTGGTTGTCTGTTTGTTTTAATCGATCGTGTGGTTAGAGAAGTTTTCCATAGAAGAGCTTTGAGTTGTTCCTAGGTTAAGGTTGGAAGAGAGTGCAATTAGTGGGTGATAAATTTTATATCATGTGTGTGTTTCTTTTAGTAAGTGTATGAAGGTTTTTCATCACCTTATAAATTATGATTTCAAGATCTTTTCAAGTGGTTTAACTCTAGGATGGTCATAGTTGAGCTTTGTGATGGGCTAAAATGATCTTTCACTATGCTTATTGTGTTTACTTTCTTGTAATTTTTGGGGTTGTTGAACCTTCATAGTGTGTGTTCTCCTATAATTTATGAGAGGTACTTTCCCAAAATGGTGCCTCTAAGAGCCCCTAAGTTGTCTAGTTTCTTGAAGAGAAGTAGGTGTACTAAGAAAATCCTCATTGTTCTAGAGTAGTGTTTGATAATGTGAGATCATGTCTAGAATCTTAAGGCCCACTCTAAAGGATTGTGGTGGTTCTTTCTAGTCTTTTTGGATGATATTTTTCCATTTAATTTTGGGTCATAGTCATGAAGGCTAAGTTCCTTGGTCTAAAGAGAGACCATAAGAAGTTCAGTTTTGGGTTTTTGTCACCTCACGGTGAGGTAAGGTTGTAGCATTTTATGTCATTCTTGGTTGAGATGGTGGCTAGATGGAATTTCCTATCACCCATGGAAACCCCAAAGTAGGACCATGAAGGATGTTTATGCTCTTTCATACCAGGTAATTGGTCCTTTCCTCAATTATAATGGCAGCTAGTGAGAGTTGTGATGTTGTGGTATAAACTTGGAGAGATTTGAATGATCATGTTCATTTGTTTGTTATGTTCATAGGATCAAGCACTTGGTGTGTCTTATCATTGGCTTTTGCATACTTCTAGGAGAGAGCCTATTTCTAGTGAGGAGGGTCTAATGCCTCTCTGATTTTTAGTTTTGAGATGTGTTTATCTCAGGTTTTTTAGCGTTCTACCTAGAGATGCATCATTTATAGTGTGTTCCTCTTTAGTGTTTATTTTATAATCTAGTTCAGTATTTATGTCATGCCATTTATGACTTATGATGTATTTAAAATTTATCATATGTTAGTCATTGATATATTAATTTATTGTGATGTGTGTGTATATTATTTGTGCGTAGTTACTTTTGACGACTTTGTATATTCTATGTTGATGATATTTCATGAGATTAATGTGATGTGTTGTTTATATTTAATCTCATTATGTTAAAATTATTTGTATTAATATATTGATTAAACATCAATTCAATGTGATTTTGGCATTAAAATATGCATGTTGAGATGGAATAATGATGTGATGATGACATGTAACTGATTGAATGTTTGAAGATGTTAAGTTGATCACCGAAATGCAGAAAGATAATGCAAGATATTAAATCAATTAATGGATTGTATTGTCATTGATGTCAACTTGATATAACCTAATCGGTTATAATCAAAGTGTCAAAGACTTCAGAGAATCAAATAGAAAAATATTATGCTATCAGTAATGCATAAAAGACAAGCATTCACAATGTGACTTCAAACACTGACGGCTAGTGGAACCCGACAGACAGAGATCACCGAAAGTCAAGTCACAGTGATGCTCGAGCAAGAACACTGACGAGCAGAACCACAAGCATAACTGACAGCCATAATCATAGTGTAAACCGATGGAGAAGCCCAAGGAGAACTGGAGTGTTGACCGAAGCTATCAAAGAGTTAAAACACTGAAATTAACTTGAGTTTAGAAACGACAAAATATCTAGCTGGAAGAGCTAAATATGGACTTAACTGGTAATTATCTTTGTTTTCATCGACAAGATAAATCCAGAGATAAGTAAAGGATTTAAAGTTGTTTTGTCCAGTTGACAAGAAGATCTTGACAAGATAAAATAGGAGTTTTGCTTTAAATCTAATTGGCTAAGATTGAGGATCACGCCAAGATCAAGAAAATCAAGAATCTAACAATGATGATATCATGTCTATAAAGAGACAACTTAATCCATTACGAATAGAGAGGGTGAATGAATGAAAAGAGGATGTTGAACAGAAACTGATGAAGAGCAACTTCATACAGTCCTGATCAATCAAGCTAAGGAAAGAGCTAAAGTTTTCTACAGACACCGAGAAACAAAGCACAACATCACCGAGCAAAACTAAAGTGGATCAAAGGTATTAACAAATATATATTGATTAGATTAGTTTTATGAGGTTACAATAGATCTGAAAATCTGCAAGTATAAGTTGTATATGTGAACAGATCATATTGTTTCAGTTTAACCATTGATTCAAAAAGTCTCTTAACCGAGCGGGATTTAAAGATCCTTTCTATATTGAGATACATCCCAAGGAGTATCAAAAAGTTTGATCACGAAGATAGCATGAGATGAAAAATACCTTTTGACAGACCAAGTGAGTGTTTGATCAAGGAAGGTAGCATAGAGATGCCCGATATCAAGTGACATACTAAACTTTTAAATCCTCTAACAAGGTCACACCTAGCAGTGTGTTTGTAACCTTTATCAAGGTTGGCTCTTCACCGAGCTCACTTCATAAGAGTGAAAATTTTGTGTTACCGGTCCCAAGTGTTTTTCTCCCTTAACAGGGTTTCCACGTTAAAAATCCATGTGTCAATGTGTTTATGAGTCATTACTTTACTGTTTTGCATTACACAGCTTAACTAGATTGATCGGTATACTCTAGATAATTTACTGTCATTCGGTAAATTAACATACTGCTATTCTGTAAACATACAGTATAAGGTTTAACAAAGCATTATGAGCAGTAGCAATTTGATAATTGTATTTAAAGGCATTTATCTTATAGGACTAAAGATAACTAGAGGCTTAATATTATGGTACTAAGTTCTTGGGTAGATTATAGGAATATATTTTAGGCCACTGATTCACCCCCCCCTCTCAGTTATTACTAACAATTGGTATCCGAGCTTGTGTGCTTAGAAAGGGAGTTTAACAGCTCAAGCAAAAGATCACAAGATGAACAGACAAGATGTGCCTAAGTTGAATAAAGACAACTTTGCATCATGGAAAAAAAGAATAAGACTCCACCTATCAGGTATTGGAAATGATGTTACTCAATACCTTTATATTGAATATGTGTTGCCTACAAGACCTCACACTCTTGAGCAATTAAGTGTAAAGCATGAGCATAACTGCATGATGATAGAACTTGCATCATCACTCTCCGATGTCGAGTTTGAAGATGTCAAAACCTACACCTCTGCAAAGCAAATGTGGGATAAGTTGAATCTGGTACATGGAGGAGATGCCAATGTACTAAGAGAAAAGGAAGAAAGCCTAAGAGGGAGGTTTGATGACCTAAGGATGAAAGAAGGAGAAAATATCACTCAGTATAGTTGCAGAATCAAAGAGGTAGTCAATGTTATCTGAGGAGTTCAAGATGTACTTGAAGAGGAGATAGTGGTAAGTAAAATCTTAAGAACCTTACTGCATCTATATGCTATTAGAGTTTCTGCTATTCAAGAAATGAGAGAAGTTGCAAACAATACAGTTACTATAGATAGTCTGATTGGTAGACTGATTTCATTTGAGATGAATAACTTTGATAATAGTGTCTTATGATTATATAATCTACATTCAAATATTCTTTAAAGATAAGTAACTCAAGTCAGGGACATGCTATTAGAAATGATCTAATAACAGTGATAATGAGGATCAAGGACTTGATGAAATTGAAGCACTTATGGCTAGAAGATTGCAGAGAGGCAAAGGTAGATACAAAGGTAAATTACCACTTGTATGTTTCAATTGTAAAGAGGTTGGACACTTTCTTGCAAGATGTCCAAACAGAAGAAAAGATGAAAGAGGAAATGACAGATCTTATGAGAAGAAGTTTGATAGAGGTGATAATAGAGATTACCGAAGCAACCGACATTCTGATAAAAGAGATACCTGAGACTACAAGGACAGAGGGAAGAAAGCTTGTTACTTAGCTGAGAACAGAGCTGATGACACTGACACTAAATCAGAAGAAGAAATTGAGATGGTATTTGTAGCCATAAAGGATGACTCAGACGAAGAAGAAGAAAGGTATGTAGAAACTGCACTCATATCTAAAGTTAGTAAGAATGATGTTCTGATCATAGATAGTGGCTGCACTCACCATATGACCAATGATAAATAAAAGTTTGAGACTTTTGAATACAATAATTATGGTTCAGTAAGAATGGGAAATGATACACCTTGTCCAGTTGAAGGTAAAGGAACTATAATGTTGAATAACCTGTTAAAATGTGAAAATGCTTACTCGATAAAAGGACTGAATTATAATTTGTTAAGTGTTTCACAACTGACCAATAAAGTTCACCAAGTGGCATTTGAAAATAAGAAGGCAAAGATCTTCAATGAATCAGGAAGATTGATTGGAACCGATGAGCAGACAAAAGGTAACCTTTTCTATCTTGATGACACTAACACCACTTGTTTAATGGCTACAAATGAAGACATATGGTTGTGGCACAAAAGACTTTGTCATGTGAACTTTTACAACATGATAAAGATAAGAAACAAAAGGAATGTTAGAGGCTTACTGAGTAGGACTAAGCCCAATTAAATCATGTGTAAGAATTGTCAAAAAGGTAAAATGACAAAGTCTAGTTTCAAGAGTAAAACCCAGTCTAGTTTCAAGAGTAAAACCCATACATCTAATGCAATTCTAGAATTAGTCCATACAGATCTATGTGGACCCATGAGGACAAAGAGCTACTATGGAGATAGGTATTTTATTCTCTTTGTTGATGATTATTCTAGAATGATGACAGTCATGTTCTTGAAAGATAAATCAGAAGCATTTAAGATGTTTAAATGGTACAAGGATATAGTAGAAAAACAAAGTGAAAAGAAATTGAAATACTTAAGGTCGGATAGAGGAGGGGAATTTACTTCAGAAGAATTCACTAACTATTGTAATGAGCATGGAATTAAAAGACAGGTTTCTGCACCGAGAACGCCACAACAAAATGGAATTGCTGAAAGGAGAAATAGATCAATTGTTGACTGTGCAAGAACATTGATACTTGAGAAAAGCATCACTCAAAATTTCTAGGGGGAAGCTATTAGTACTGCTGTCTACACATTAAACAAAGTACAATTGAAGAAGGACACAAAGAAGACACCCTATGATCTTTGGTATGGTCATACACCCAAAGTAAGTTACTTCAGGATCTTTGGTAGTCAATGTTATATTTTGAAGGATGTTAGAAATGGAAAACTTGACTCCAAAAGTAATGAATGTATCTTTCTAGGGTACTCAACCAAAGGCAAGGCTTATAAATGTCTTAACAAGTCATCTAACAAAATCATTAAAAATGCAAATGTGAAAATAGATGAATTTGCATAAAAGAATGATAAGGAAAGCAGAAAAGAACCAAAGGACTACAAAAGGTTTGTTTATACAGAACCTGACACTCTACCCGAGCAACAGTGTATCGCTCCCGAGCAACAGAACATTGCACCCGAGCATCAGGCTGCAATTACCAAAAATAAGGAAAATCCTCAAGATGATGTTCCAAACAATGGAGATCAGAACGAAGGTCAAGAAGATGATCATAATGATGAACACAGAGCTGAACCAAAACTTTCCAAGTATGTCAGAAGACATCATCCACAGAATCAAATCATAGGAGACAAGAAGGCTGCAACAAGAACAAGAAGTAAGTGACTAAACACTAGATGTTTGCTTTGTATTTTGAGCCTAAATATGTTAACACTGCACTTAAGGATGAAGAATGGGTCAGTGCTATGAATGAAGAAATAGAACAAATTGAGAAGAATAGTACATGGACAGTAGTACCGAGACTAGATGACAAGAATGTCATCGATGCGAAATGGATATTCAGAAACAAGCTGAATGAGAATGGAGAAGTCACAAGAAACAAAGCAAGGTTAGTATGCAAGGGATATGCACAAGAAGAAGGTATTGATTATGGAGAAACCTTTGCACCCGTTGCTAGACTAGAAGGAGTTAGAATATTACTTGCTTATGCTGCATTTAAAGGGTTCAAGGTATACCATATGGATATCAAATCTGCATTCCTAAATGGAATACTAGAAGAAGAGGTATACATTGAACAACCTGAAGGGTTTGACGTTGATCCAGACAAGAGAAACATGGTATGTAGACTATATAAAGCCTTGTATGGATTGAAACAAGAACTTAGAGCCTGGTATGAAAGATTTCACTCCTATCTCATTAGCATAAAATTTGTTAGAACAAGTGAAAATAGAAATCGGTATGTAAAAGAAGATACTGATGCCAATATTCTGATTGCTGAAATTTTTGTTGATGATATCATTTTTGGGGGAAATGAATTGTTATGCAAATCCTTTGCTAATGAAATGAGCAGGGAATTTGAAATGTCTATGTTTGGGGAGATCAAATTCTTTCTTGGTCTACAAATTCTTCAACAAGATGCAGACATATATATCACTCAGTCCAAATACATCAAGGAAGTGTTGAAGATATTCAAGATGGAAGATTCCAAACCAGTTGGAACACCTATGGCTACCAGATGTAAGCTGACAAAAGGAGACAAATCAAATTAGGTAAACCAAACATTGTATAGATCAATGATTGGAAAACTAATGTATATTGTTCACACCAGACCAGATATAGCACATGCAGTTGGAATAGTAGCAAGATTCTCTGTTAATCCCAAAGAATCACATATGACTATTGTCAAGAGAATTCTGAGATATCTGAAGAACACCAAGGATTATGGCTTATGGTATAAAAGAGAAGGAAAATTTGAGCTACAAGTCTATACAGATGTTGATTGGGCTGGAAACATTGGTGATGAAAGAGCACAACTAGAGGATCATTCTTCATGGGTGACAGACTTGTCACATGGATCAACAAGAAGAAAGGATGCATCTCTCAGTCTACTGTAGAAGCAGAGTATGTGGTTGGTGTTGCAAATTGCTCCAATATTGCATAGATCAAACAATTGCTGGAAGGTATTATTATGAAGATTCTTGAACCAGTAATTATCTATTGTGATAACACCAGTGCAATTAACATTTCTAAGAATCTAGTCATACATGCTAAGACTAAGCATATTGCTATCAAGTATCACTATATAAGAGAACAAGTGCAAGCAAAGGAGGTGACACTGGAATATGTTCAATCAAAAGAATAATTCGATGATATATTCACCAAGCCTTTACCAAAAGATACATTTGAGTACCTAAGACAAAGACTAGGGGTCCAACCCTTGTCTATCAGTTAGTAAGTTGACTAGGAGGTTGCATCGGCCTATACCAAAATTTGAAGATCAGTCACGTTGATGCAAACACCGAGATGAACAACAACAGATACATATGTACACAACAAGGTACAAGTAAGCACCGAACACGAGAGACATTGTATCACTGATGGATAGGGAAATTCAAGGAATATATTATGTAAAGGGATGAAATATTATATAGATGATTTTTGTTTGGCATTGTTTTCAAAGGGAGAGACTGTCTCATTATCATCAGGGAGAGATTTGCATTATCATAAGGGAGAGATTATCTCATTGAAACATAATGGAGAGATTATCTCATTGATCAAAAAAGATTATATCATGAAGTGAAGTTCCTGAGAGTCAAAAGAAAGATTTAATCAATATTCAAAGGGAGAGAAATTGATTACATATGAAATATCCATCTAAGGGAGAGAAGTAACAAAGGGAGAGAGTTCATACATGAGAGAAAATGTTGTCAAAGGAAAAATAAATTATCAAGGAGAGGAACAGTCAAGGCAGAGCACATATCAGAAGAGAGACATAAGATGTTATATATATCTAGTGAACGGATTGAAGATTGAAGACAACCACTCTGCATGAAAAAAATCTAAGCTATTTGAGCTTACCAAAAGCCAGACATTTGTAATAGTTACATTAGGAAATATTGATGAAACTATTATATTTAATATTGTATTAGTATAATAATGTAGTATGTTGCCATCAATGCCAAAGGGAAAGATTGATGACATGTAACTGATTGAATGTTTGAAGATGTTAAGTTGATCACTGAAATGCAGAAAGATAATGCAAGACCCTAAATAAGTGAATGGATTGTATTGTCATTTATGTCAACTTGATATAATCTAATCGGTTATAATCAAAGTGTGAAAGACTTCAAAGAATCAAAGAGAAAAATATTATGCTATCAGTAATGCATAAAAGACAAGCATTCACAATGTGAATTCAAACACCGACGGCTAGTGGAACCCGACGGACAGAGATCACCGAAAGTCAAGTCACAGTGATGCTTGAGCAAGAACACTGATGAGCATTACCGACAAGCATAACTGACAGCTAGAATCATAGTGTAAACCGCAAAGAAGCCCAGGAAGAACTAGAGTGTTGATTGAAGCTATCAAAGAGTTAAAACACCAAAATTAACTTGAGTTTAGAAATGACAAAATATCTAGCTAGCAGAGCTAAATATGGACTTAACTGGTAGTTATCTTTGTTTTCATTGACAAGATAAATCCAGAGATAAGTAAAGGATTTAAAGCTATTTTGTCCAGTTGGCAAGAAGATCTCTACGAGATAAAACAAGATTTTTGCTTTAAATATAATTGGCGAAGATTGTGGATCACGCCAAGATCAAGAAAATCAAGAATCTAACAACGGTGATATCATGTCTATAAAGAGACAACTTAATTCATTACGAATAGAGAGGGTGAATGAATGAAAAGAGGATGTTGAAGCGAAACTGGTGAAGAGAAACTTCATACAGTCCTAATCAATCAAGCTGAGGAAAGAGCTAAAGTTTTATGCGGACACCGAGCAACAGAGCACAACATCACCGAGCAGAAGTAAAGTGGAGCAAAGGTATTAACAAAGATATATTGATCAGATTAGTTTTATGAGATTACAATAGATCTGAAAATCTGCAAGTATAAGTTGTATATGTGAACAAATCATACTGTTTTAGTTTAACCATTGATTCAGAAAGTCTCTTAACCAAACAGGATTTAAAGATCCTTTCTATATTGAGATACATCCCAAGGAGTATCAAAAAGTTTGATCATGAAGCATGAGATGCTAGATACCTATTGACAGGCCAAGTGAGTGTTTGATCAAGGAAGGTAGCATAGAGATGCCTGATATTAAGTGACAAACTAAAATTTTAAATCCTCTAACAAGGTCACACCTAACAGTGTGTTTGTAACGTTTAACCAGGTTGGCTCTTCACCGAGATCACTTCAAAAGAGTGAAAATTTTGGGTTACCAATCCCAAGTGTTTTTTCCCTTAACAGGGTTTCCACATTAAAAATCCATGTGTCAATGTGTTTATGAGTCATTACTTTACTGTTTTGCATTACACATAGCTTAACTGGATTGATCGGTATACTCTAGATAATTTATTGTCTTTCAGTACAAACTGCTATTTGATAGACATACAGTATAAGGTTTAACAAAGCATTCCGAGCAGTAGGAATTTGATAATTGTATTTAAAGGCATTCATCTTATAGGACTAAAGATAACTAGAGGCTTAATATTGTGGTACTAAGTTTTTGGGTTGATTATTGGAATATTTTTTAGGCCATTGATTCACCCCCCCCCNTTCCCCCCCCCCCCCCCCCCCTCTCAGTTATTACTAACATGTGATATGATTTACTATGTTTTGAGATGTTAATATTGACTTGGAAATTTAAGGATGTCATATTTAGGCATGTTAAATGCAATAGAATTATTTACTTGATATTTTACCTATTTGGAAATTATATGTGTTTTGGCTATTATATATTCACAAGTACCCTTGATGTTCATTGAGTGATGTAGGTACAAGGTATCAACTCCACCTGGCTCCACAGGTCTAAGTGTGCACTAATACTTGTTAAAACAAAGATATCACACTAGCCAAATTATCACTAAATTATAATTATCAAACTTAATTGAGCACGATTCCCCATGTGTTTGCAAATATACACCTTGGCTACCATAATAGGTGATGTCTAGAAAACCCTAAATCCCTCTTGTGGTCAACCAATAAGAGTGTTTGTGCATGTGTTTAATTTCATATCATTCTCATTTTAATATGAACACATATTTTAATGTTTTATTTAGCAGTTTATTATCGAAAAGCTAAAACATACACGGTGTGTATTAATTAGAATTACAATTGCCTAATTAGGGAATTTGGATGAAATTGATTATTAGGAATAAGATTTATTTTATTATTTAAAAAAAAAAAAGGAAAAAATGCCAGTGAGGTTTTAAATGGTAAAAAGTAGCTCATTTCTTAACATTTAGTCTATTTTTGGTGTGGAGTGCCCAAAACCCTCCTACACTTAGATTTTGATTTGATATTGTTAGGAAAATGTGTCTCAACCTTGCATTTACATATGGTTACTATTTATTGTAAGTTTACATTTGAGCACAAATTTTTCCTAAACTTCATTGAAATCTTACAAGGGGCTAGATAAGCATGCTCGTAAATTTTCATTACAAGATCATGTCCATATTTGAATATAATTAAGTTTTTGTTTTTTAAGTTGTCAAAGAAATTTTATGAATTTAATTTTGAAGGACTTAAAGGTTCTTAAATGGCCCAAAACTCTCTGTAAAGGGCGTAGTAGTTTATAGCTTGATAGAGCATGTCATGAGCTTTTTGGTGCTTCAAACAATTTATTAATTGGACACTCGATTCAAAAGTTATGGCCTCTAGAAGTTGGGTCTTTTGAAATAGGAAATGTAAAAACGTGATGAACACGTAAATGAGTTATAAAAGGGAGATACACATGTGTTGATGTATATTTTGACACATCATAGGGCATCTTAGGTTTGAGATAATATGGGAACCACTTTTTAGTTGGTTTTTAGTCCATAATTTTGTAATACCATTTGATGGTTTCATGTATTGTATCTCCTATATATTAGGTGCACGATATAGCAGTTGTGTGAAAGAGTCTAATAGTTGTTGAGTTACTCCTAGATCTCTTGTTGGTGATATTCGTATGAGAAGCCTTTTCTACAAGTATATTGTAATCTCTTATTGATTTATGAATAATATACTGGGCAATTTTTCGAGCATGGGGGTTTTCTCCGGAAGGATTTTCCCCACATAAATCATTGTGTTGTGGTGTGAATGTTATTTATGTTTATTTCTATTAAGTTTTTGTAAATACTGTAAAGATCAAAAAATGTTTTTACATAACCTCCTCTCAAAGTTGGTGTAGGAAGTTGTTCTTCTACCTTAATTTCCTCGCAAGTGGTATCAGAGCCTAATCACCTTTGGTTTTAGTTGTAGGTTGTTGGGATTTTTGAAGTAATCCAAATTTGAGTGGGAGATTGTGTAGAATATACTTTATGATCTTGTTGCAATAATTTTCAAATTGCAAGTTCATTAGGGAGAATTGAGGTGGATAAATTTTTTGAAAATGATTTTGAAATGTGGAAGCTGAAGTTAGGGGACCTATTAATAGATCGAGATCTATTAGATGTTGTTGATGAGAATGTCAAAAAACTTGTGATGACATGTAACTGATTGAATGTTTGATAATGTTAAGTTGAAATTAATGCAAGACATTAAAATAGTTAATGGTTTGTATTGTCATTGATGTCAACTTGATATCATCTGTACGGTCATTTATATAATGCCAAAGACTTTAGAGAATCAATGGAACAAAGATTATGCTTTTAGCAATGCATAAAAGTCAAGTATTCACTAAGTGACAGATAACACCGACGGAGTGCACACCATCGGTAAAGGAAAAGAAACAAAGTCACAGTGATACCCGACGAGTATAAGATGGTATTGCTCGACGAGTAAAATCTAATGATACCCAACGGACGGAGATCTTGAAGTTGACTGGAGTAACACCAACAGAACTGGTAATTGTCACTAACCACTAACTATAAAGTTGATCGACAGAACAAAGAGTTCAAAAAATGACAAAATATCTAGCTGGCAAGAGCTAAAGATAGACTTAACTGGTTTTTTTCATTATTTTGTTTGACCAGAGTTAAGTGATTGATTTAAAGAAGATTTGTACAGTTGGCAAGAAGATAACTACAAGATAAATCAAGAGTTATGCTTTAAATCCTGGATTGTTTTTCACGCCAAGAATCAAGAATCAAGAAACGATGAATATCATGTCTATATAAGAGACAAGCTTACTTCATTTCTGTATATCAAATAATCACGGGGGAGTGAATAGAAAGAGGATGCTGAAGAGAAACTGATGAAGGATAACTTCATGCAGTCCCGATCAATCAAGTTGAAGGAGAGCTAAAGAATTCTGCAGACACCGACAAACAATGAAGCACAACATCATAGAGCAAAAAGTGTGGAGCACAAAGAATTGAATTGATACATTGATCAGAGAGGTAATGTACTTAAATAGATCTGAAAATCTGCAATTCAAGTTGCATTAGAAACAGGTCATTGTGTTTCAGTTTAACCATTGAA
>MU224958.1:1279937-1296106 GCA_018584345.1 Thuja plicata | reverse complement strand
CTAACAAGGTCACACCTAATAGTGTGTTTGTAACCTTTAACAGGGTTGGCTCCTAACAGGGCTCACTTTAGAAGAGTGAAAATTTGGGGTACCGGTCCCAGTGGTTTTTCCCTTAACAGGGTTTCCAGTTAAAATCCTTGTGTTATGTGTGTATGGTTTATTACTTTACTGTTTTACATTTCACATATGCATTTCAGTATTTATCGGTATACTCTGCATATTTACTTCAGAAAAGGAAAACTGACAGACAGTTAATTATTATAAAGTATTTCATGGCATGCATCTTGTAAGGGACATAATAATATGAGGTTTATTTGATTGGTGGTTAGAATAAAGAAAAGTTTTTGAAGCCACTGATTCACCCCCCCCCCCTCTCTTAGTTATTACTAAAAACTTGCATATATGGTTAAGGTTGCTAAATATGATGTTAGGAAATGTAAAGCCAAGGGTCTAACCAGATTGTGCCTAGATACTTTTTTCTTATCAATGTCCATGAAGAGACCTCTACAAATAAACAATGGAAGGAGATTGGTAAGATGTATCAAGAAAAATATTTAGTAAATAAGATTTTATTGAGAAAGAAACTATATTCCTTGAGAATGAGGAGGGATGAAAAATTAAAGGCCACCTGAAATTATTCAATAAGTTGGTGGCTAAATTGGCATCAATTGGTGTCACGATGGATAGGGAGGATACATGTCAAATCTTGTTTTGTTCTTTGCCTAATTTGTGGGATTCTCTTTTTATGGTCATTGATATTACTTATGTTGTTTTGAAGATTGAAGATGTGATGGGTTTTGTTGAGCGTCGTGTTTATACGATGTAATAGTTAGGAATGAGTGATAAAAATTCCCCTCTTGAAAGAGTAACGAGGTTACTCCCAAAGTTCTTAGTGGTCCTGATACAACCACATGGAGACTCAATTAAAGATAAATGTGAATGTTCACAAGGAGGCCTTTGCTAGTTCGATTTAAATCACACTGAAACAATAGATTTCCAAACCCTTTTTTGTTTTTGCTTTTATGATTTTCCAAATGCATGAAATTCCTAACAATGCAATTTAAACCAGAATTTAATATGAATTCTATACTTCGCAAAATTTCCAAAAAAATCAAAAGAATGAGAGTAACGAGAGATTTCAAGCAAATTACTTAAAGAAAACTCCTAACGGATATCAATAATCACTGAATCAATATTGCAAATTAAATATCAAAGAGATGGAAAACCCACAAAATATAAATTAGAACAACTCATGATTCATATCGTGTGGATGCAAACGTTAATGGAATTTCAATAAGAATAGAAGGTTTCTCAAAATTCATCAAATCGTGGGGCTACCTAGATGTACACATACATGAGACAAATTTCTCCTCAATCACAAAAAAAATGATCTCTCCAAATATTTTCCACAACATATAGATTCATCAACAGTCAATACCAAACTATCAATTTGCAGAAGCAATCACAAAGGAAACACATATGGTTCTTGAAATAATGAAAATAAATTCTCAAAATTTCACATAAATGGTAGATTTTCACACCATGAATGCAACACTAAAATGCATGAAGTTTCTCATATTATTGATTATCGTTGAATGATCACCTTTGTATATCTTCTTGTTCTGCTTCATCCTTGAAGGGAAGGTGGAAACGATTATAAGTATGTAGGCGGTCTCTCATAGAGACACAAATCCATGTGAAACTGACACAATTTCACATAGGGTCGTGTCTTTATGTGAGACTGTTATCATTGATAACAATCCTTAACACTAGTTAATGAGTATGATCATTATCGATAATCATATTCAATGATAATATAGACAATATGATTATCAATCAATATTGTCATGAATAATAATATTTATATTTATTGATAATTTATAATACACAACAAGGATATATATCTAATAATATTATATTATGATTATAATATAATCATATTCATAATATAATATTATTACTGATAATCATATCTGCAGAATGTAAAGGATAGAGATCAAATGTTCAAGGCCGATATACCACTTATACATTTGATTATGTCGGTTAGAGTAATCCGACCAAAGCTACACATTTTAACACTCCCTCTTAGCTAGGGAGGATCATTTATATCCTTGTTGTGAACACAATATATCCATTTATTATGTTAGAGGAATATATCACCTCACTGTGATATCAGGAGTTATGACATGTCCATGAATATCAAGTCACATGATATTCACAATAAACTCACAGTGTAATATCCATGGCATGTGCACCGATATCAAGTCACATGACATCTACCATAAGGATATTAACTCATGGAATATCCATGGATATTAAGTCACATAATATCCACCATGAATATTTTAGTAATATCATTCATCATGGCTTCTCAAGTCTCATGATATCCACCATTCAATTGATATTATTTAAGAGATAATGTGGTCAAGTAAGATTGTCACCTTACAATAATAACCAACAATACAAGTGTCCATCATTGAAAGATCGTCATCTCTTAATGATGTTCATAGGGGCACATTAATCATGAAATGAAGTCATGAAGTTACACACATGACATAAATTATAACAGATAATAAGAGTTTACACATTAAACATCTTAAATAATATATTAGTACAATAATTAACATTACTAAGGCTCAACCTTAGATAAGGCCACATTTACTACCATACCAAGCTTACCTCGAAGGTATTAAAACTTTGTCTTGGAGAGAGGCTTGGTGAGAATGTTTATCGCTTGTTCACTTGTACTTATATATCTAAATTGAATAACATCCCTTTCTACCATGACTCTAAAATATTGATAGGGAATTTCTATGTGCTTTGATATGTCATGAAATACAAGATTTACTGAAAGCTTTATGCAACTCTGGTTGTCACAGTGGATGATGGTAGGGTCTAAGGATTGTCCAAACAGTCCCACAAGAATTTTTCTTAACCATACAACTTATTGAGCTCCCATGGATGGTACTATGTACTCAGCTTCTATGGAAATTTGTGCAACTGAAGATTGCTTCCTACTAAACCAGGAAATCATAGTTGAACCTAAGCTGAAACAACACCCTGATGTGATTTTTTGATCAACTACACTTCTAGCTCAATCTAAATCATTATATCCATGCATATTTAGGTCTACATTATTATATTTTAGACCGTATCTGATGCAGGAGCATCCTAGGATCCTTGGAAATCCTGTATCAAACAAAAATATGTTTGCTTTTGTTCTTTAGCTTGTTTGGAGGCTGCTCGGTAAAGTACTCTGTTACCCTGTTTCTCGACTATGCTTGTTCTGAGTTATTTCATGTTGCTCGGGTATGCTTATTCCAAGTTAATGTCTGTTGCTCGGATATGCTTGTTCTGAGTTGGTTTTCTATTGCTCGGGTATGCTTGGCCCGAGTCATTTTCCTATTGCTCGGTGATCTCTATTCCCAAGTTGTTGTTGTTGCTTGGTTTTGCTTCTCCTAAGTTGTTTATCCTAATATGGCAAACTTCTACATTCAATTTCTATGGCGTAATTAATATGGGGTATCTCATTGGGGATTATGTGGACCTAAATCTAGGTCGGGGGGTTTCTCCAATGTTCGTTATTATAGGCCGACCTATTGGTTGCCTTTTGTATTTAATTTGTATTTTATTCTTAGCTTAGGGCATTAGATTGAGGGAGCATATCGAAGTGTTGGATCTGAGAATCTATATCGTGAGTTGCATGTCTCAAAGAAGATCTGTAGTTGATCTTGAGTAGTATCTTTGTATTTGGCTGTAATCGGGAAGGCCTTACAGCCTCACATGTTGGATTTAATTGATTATCTATGATAATAGAGAACTGAATGTTGATTATATTTATGTGTATTTGGTTGTTTCCGCTATTATTTTTATTGGCTACAAGTTTGGACAATCCTTCATTGGATCCTCCATCCTTGACTGCATTAGGTGGTATCAAAGTAGAGTTTCAATCGCTGGAGAAGGAGTTAGAGTTCAAATTGTTGGAGATTTGTGGAGCGAAGATGCCTCTAAAGAAAACTTGCGAGATTACATAGGAAGAACCTAAGGAGGAATTCAATCTTGAAGATTTTCAAACTTTACAGAAGCAAGTGCAAGATCTGCGAGAGGAGTTACAAATAAAGAATGTGTCTAGAGAAAACATAAATAATGGTGAAGAGTTTGATGAAGAAGATCATTTCAAAGAAGCTGAAGAAGATGTCAGAGATCCAGAGGAGGCTAGATTTCTGAGAGCCATGTCTAAAATTGGGAAAAGACCTAAGATTGAAGTTTCTACATTTGCTAGAAGCCTTAAGCCAGAAGATTTGATCGATTGGATTAATGAGATGGATGAATACTTTGAGTATGAAGAAGTGGAATATCCTGATAGAGTTTGATTTGCAAAGAAAAAGCTAAAAGGTCATGCGAACATATGGTGGAGAGAAGTTCAATTGGAAAGGAGTCAGAGAGGTAAAGACAAGATCATCAGATGGAACCGAATGGTTGAAAAGTTTAAGAAGCAATTCATCCCAGTGGATTATGAATTTAAGATGTTCAAGAAGATGCAAGGCTTGAGGCAGGCAAACAAGTCGGTGCAAGAGTACACCGAGGAGTTTTATCGAATCTTGATTAGGACTGGACATTCAAAAGCTGACAAGGAGAAAGTTGCTAGGTATATCTATGGATTGAGACCTAGTATTTAGGAAGAGTTACTTATTGTTAGGATGAAAACCATAGGATATTCTTATCATATGGCATTGAAGATTGAGGAGAAGTTGAACAAGAAGTTTGAGAGCAGATAAAATAACAGAAAATGAGGTGGTAAGACTGATGACACAACTATTCAGAGTAAGGTGGTGGATAATCCTAAGAAGTCTGAGGTAGGATCTAGCAGTAATCAAACCACTAAGGACTACAATCATGGGTATGGAAGAAGAAGAAGATCTGATTTCAGCGGTACTTGTTTTCAATGTGGTGAGAAGGGACATAGGGCCTAGTCATGTCCTCAAAAGAAGTTCACCCTGACGAATGAGGAAATCTCAGTGAATGTTGCAGAAGAAGGTGAGGTTATGATCACTAGAAGGCCGACTAATGTATTAATGAACCAATACAGAGAAGATATTTGTTCAAAAATAGATGTAAGTGCAAGGATAAGGTATGCAATGTCATAATTGATGGTGGTAGTTCTGAGAACTTTGTTTCAGAAGAGATGGTTAGTAAGTTAAATTTGGGAAGAAAAAAACATCCTAATCCTTATCAAATTAGTTGGATACAAGATGTGTCTAGGGTTAGGGTTGAGGACCAATGCCTTGTTAATTTTAAGATTAGATCTTATTATGATGAGATATTATGTGATGTGTTGCCTATGGATAATTGTCTCCTGTTGTTTGGTAGACCTTGTCAATATGACAGACATGTTATGTTTTATGGTCATGCAAATACCTATGTGGTGAGGCAGGATGGATCCAAGCATAAACTACTACCTTTGCAGGAAGCATGGACTAAGGGATGTTGATTTATTAGATGTTGTCTGAATGACAGTGAAAAACATGAGGAAAAGAGAATTTATGAACCTATGGGTGAAAGGAAGGAGAAATTGAAGGGAGAAGAGAATCAAACCTCTAAGGAACTTATAGAGATTAAGAAACAAATGACATTTTTGGCTGAGATAGTGCAGCAAATGTTGACACTAGTGACACAGAGAGATGCATATGATGCCAAGTTGATCAGTCGGTCGGATGAGAATGTGGTTCATCAAAACACTGATAGTATCAAAAGTACCGAGGATGATCAGTGTCAACTACTGTCAGTTATAGGCATAAGATATGAGAAAATTTCCAGACTGATGAATTTGTTGAATGAGACAATGGACAGAGTCAAGACAACATAGAATGAAGGGAAAGAGGAGATATGGGTTGAGAATAAGTATGGGATACCTATTTTGATTCCCTTAAAATGTTCGTGATTTCCTTTATGTGAACATATTTTTTACTTGGGGTGTCTGATGCAGGAGCATCCTAGGATCCTTGGAAATCATGTATCAAACAAAAATATGTTTTCTTTTATTCTTTAGCTTGTTTGGAGGAAGCTTGGTAAAGTACTCTATTACCCTGTTGCTCGGGTATGCTTGTTCCGAGTTGTTTCATGTTGCTCAGGTATGCTTGTTTTGAGTTGGTGTCTGTTGCTTAGGTATGCTTGTTCCGAGTTGTTTTTCTATTGCTTGGGTATGCTTGGCCCGAGTCATTTTCTTATTGATCGGTGATCTATGTTCCCAAGTTGTTGTTGTTGCTCAATTTTTCTTCTCCCGAGTTGTTTATCCTGATCTGGCCAACTTCAACATTTAATTTAATTTCCATGGCATAATTAATGTGGGGTATCTCATTGGGGATTGTGTGGACCTAAATCTGGGTCAGGGGTTTCTCCAATGTTTGTTATTGTAGGCTGAACTATTGGTTTCCTTTTGTATTTAAGTTGTATTTTGTTCTTAGCTTAGGGCATCAGATTGAGGGAGTAGATTGAAGTGTTGGATTTGAGAATCTAGATCGTGAGTTGTATGTCTCAAAGAAGATCTTTAGTTGATCTTGAGTAGTATCTTTGTATTTGGTTATAACCAGGAAGGCCTTACAACCCGACATGTTGGATGTAATTGATTATCTATGATAATAGAGAACCGAATGTTGATTATATTTATGTGTATATGGTTGTTTCTGCTATTATGGTTATTGGCTGCAAGTTTGGACAATCCTTCATTGGATCCTCCATCCTTAACTGCATCAATATCCAATTGTGCCATGCTAGTATCTCAAAATATGTTTCGCTGCAACTAGATGTAACTGTCCTGGTTCACTCATAAACTGACTAAGTGCATTTACTGCATAACAAATGGCTATTCTAGTGTTGACTAGGTACATCAATGACCCAATCATTTATCTATAAAGAGTGGAATATGCCAAGTCTGGGTTATCTATATCTTCTTTTAACTTATGCAAGTTTTTTCCCATGGGTGTAAACATGGGTTTACAATCATTCATTCCAAACCTTTTCAGGATGTCAATGGTATATTTTCCTTGATTTAAAAATATTCCATCAGCCTGCTACCATACTTCTAAACCAAGGAAATAGTGTAAAGGACCTAGATATTTCATATCAAAGTCTAATGCTAAATCGTGTTTACATTTAGTAATGAGATGATCTTCTCCTATAACAAGAAGCTTGTTTAAGACCACATAATGCCTTCTTAATTTACAAACATGAGATTCCTTTCCATGTATTACAAATCCTTCAAGTTGCTCTAGGTAGACTTCCTCTTCAATTACACCATTAAGAAAGGAAAACTTTACATCCATTTGATGAATCTTCCATCCATTTGATGCAACAATAGCAATCACAGTCCTGGAAGAAGTATATTGAGCAACACAAGCAAAAGTTTATTCGTAGCGAATTCCCTCCTTTTGAGAAAAGCCTCTAGCAAGAAATCTTGCTTTATATTTTTCAATACTTCCCTCTACAACATTTTTTTAATTTTAAAGAGCCATTTAGATGAAACCACTAATTTATCTTTTGGTCTAGGTACAATGTCCCAAACATTATTCTTAAGAATTTATTGATATTATTTTGTCATAGAATCTTTCCACACTTGGAGGTTGAAAGCTTCTCCAATGCAAGTGGGTTCTGACTTAATGATTTCACTCATTAAGGAAACATACCTGGAGAATTTGTGTGGTCTTTTGCTTTCCCTCAAGGTTCCATTTGGTGTTACAAGACCTTCAACCTTTTGAGTCATTTATCTTTCACGTAGAGGTCTTTTCAAATTTACACCAATGTTTCTAGGCCCATCAGTAGGATCCATGGGCTCATTTGGATTAACATCTTCCATAGGTTCATAAATCTCCCTCTTAATCTTAGGAGTAAGGTCTTCTTCCATATTTTGAGGAGACTCTTTATCTTCAATATCTATCTCATGAATGTCCTTGGACCTTTTGAATGCAATATCTTCTTCAAAGATTACATCCCTACTTAAAAATTAATTTCTTTTCAGGAATATAAATCTTATAGGCTTTAGATGTTTCATTGTAGCCTTCAAAAATTCCCTTTTTTGTCTGAGGGTTATAGTTTAGATCTCTTTTCTTTGGGTATATGAATGTATATAGGGAAACCAAAGATTCTCAAGTGACTCCTATTAGGTTTTATTCCTATAAAATTTTCTTCAATAGTTTTGTTTTCCAAAATGGTGTGAGGGAATCTATTTTGGATATTTACAGTAGTTCTAGAGGCTTCAACCCAAAAGGAACTATGGAGGATTTGGTCATGGCTCATGGCATTGGCTTCTTCCAAAATGGTTTTATTTTTCCTCTCTACCACACCATTTTGTTTAGGGTTATAAGGAATGCTAAGCTCCCTCTTAATCCCGACATCACTACAAAAAGTTTTCAAGTCATTAGAGGTATATTCTCCTCCATTGTCTGATCTTAAGGTTTTGATCCCTTTTCCTGACATATTTTCTACTAGGGCTTTAAATTCTTTAAACCTCATAAGAAATTCATTAGATTCTTTACTTTTCAAAAAATATATCCAAGTTTTCCTAAAATAATCATAAATGAAAATGACAAAGTATAAGAATCCACCTAAAGCAGTTGTAGTCATGGGCCCACATAAGCCTAAATGAATAAGTTCTAACACATGTTTGGATCTACTTTCACTATTATATAAATTTCTTTTAGTGTTCTTTCCCAAGGCACATCCTTTGCAAGCTCCTTCATGTTCTTGTTTAAGTTTAGGTAAACCTGTCACCATCTTTTCCATTGAATTTAAAGCACAAAAGTGGAGGTACCCTAATCTTCTATGCCAAATCTCACATGTTTTTAAGGATTCATGAATTAGGGCTTGAGAGGGAGTAGTGCAACATTTGTATAAACATCCATAGTGAACTCCTATAGTTTGGGATTTCTTGATATTTGACGTCTTGGGCCATGATAGGACTTTACCATCCATGAAAGTAATTTGATAAACTTTGTCTTCCATGGATGATATGGAGACCAAGTTTTTCTTAATCCTGGGAACAAATAATACACATGTTAATTGAAGGGATATACCTGACTTTAGGTGTACAGTGTATGTTTTAATTCCTCTTACAAAATAATTAGAGTTATCACTAATGGTAACTTCCTTATATGAAGTTTCCTCCAAGCTATCTAGATGTTCTCTGAATCCCATGATATGTTGTGTGACACATAGAGGATTAATGCTCCAAGCCAAAGGCACTCCCAAGCACTAATCCAACTTGCAGGTAAACAACTCGAAAGCTTACAATACAGAGAAGGAAGAAGACAATGTCGATATAGTGTTTACTTCATCAAACTTCATTCATGTCGGGTTGTAAGGCCTTTCTGATTATGACCAATACAATCATAAATGTATTATAGAAGAGTCCTTATACATGCAAGATCCAAAAACCCTAGACTTCCAAGCTATTATCAACTAAACATTATCTCTAACTGCTCCCAATGATCATGGTGCCTAAACTAAGAACATAATACTATATATTTATACAACAACTACCAAAAGAGGCCAACCTCAATGATCCAACATAGGAGAGAGAATGAACCCAAAATAGGTCCACACATTCCCCAAAGATAGAGCCAACATTAACTACATGACCAAAATTAAATGTAGATGTCAGCCCCAACGAACTAACAAAGAAAACCCACTCGGTGAGAAAGGAAACAGAAAACCACTAAGCACACTAAGACAAGTCTGTAAATCCATGCCAGAAATAGTAACTGAGCACAGTCGGTAAAGCAACAACATAACATTCAACCGAGTACACCAAAGAAGTTACTAAGCAGTTTATCGAGTGTCTCCAACAAGCCATCGAGCAATAAACAAACATATTTTTGGTTGACACAGGATTGCCAAGAACCCAAGATGCTCCTGCATCAAACACCTGGGGTTAAAAGAAAAGATTCCCTAAATCTTGAGTCACGTATGACCTGAACTGAATCCAACTCAGATTGAGAAATCCAAGTAGAATCTTCAACTAGTCTGTTCTTCCACTTTACCAAGTATTACATGTAATCCTTTTCTCTTGTGCTTCAACCAATTCTCTGCTCCAAAATCTGTTCAAATTCCTCTATATGTTTCTTAGGATAATCACTTGGAACTATCACTTCTTCATCAAGTTCATGATACTCATACAAATCTGAAATATTGAAGATAGGTGAGATATCCATGTCCTTAGGTAAATCTACTTCATAAGCATTTCCACTATCAAACTTCCTTAATATCTTGCAAGGACCAAACTTCTTCATCTTCAATTTACCATATGTGCCAATAAGAAATCTGCCTTTCTTCAAATGAACCATCACTTCATTTCCAACTTCAAATTCGTTGTCTTCTTAATTTATCTACACTATCCTTGTATTTCTGATTACTTCACTCCAACTTATGTTTCACTTCTTCATGCAATGACTTCATAAACTCAACAAATTCTTCTCCTTCAAAACTTCTCTTATCTTCTCTAGCAATATCTCTCAAGACTGATATGCCTCTTGGTTGTATGCCACTAACAATCTTAAAGGGTGTCTTGCTAGTACTCCCATTTACTAAATTATTATATGCAAATTCTTCTTGTGCTAGCATCAAATCCCAATTACTCAGTTTATCTCCTACTAAGCATCTCAACAAATTACCCAAACTCCTATTTACAACCTTTGTATGTCCATCAGTCTATGGATGAAATGTAGAACTATATTTCAACTCGGTGTCCAACATCTTCCAAAGAGCCTTCCAAAAAATGCCAACAAACTTACTGTCTCGGTCAGAGATGATGCTCCTCGGTAATCCATGCAATCTGACAATCTCTTTGAAGAAAATATCTATTATATGCATTGTATATGATGTTTTTCTACATGGGATTAAATGTGTCATCTTGGAAAATCTATCCATAACAAAAAATATGGAATCATGACCTCTTACTCTACTCGGTAAGCCAAGAACAAAATCCATGCTGATATCACTACAAGGTTTCTCAGGAACAAAAATTGGTGTATACAATCCAGTATTCTAACTCACTCCTTTTGCAACTTGACAAACTCTACAAATATTCACAAATTTCTGAACATCTTTATACAATTGAGGCCAAAAATACCTTTCCTTAAGTAAACTCAATGTCTTGTCAATGCCAAAATGTCTAGCCAAACTACTACTATGTTTTTCCTTTATCAAATTGATTTTCATTGATCCTCTTGGTATACACAAATGAATACCTTTAAACAACATATCTTCTTAAATGAAATAGTCTTCAAATCTACCCGGTTTCTCTAAAATAGGTGCTCTGCACATTCTCCAATACTCGGAAAAATCAGGGTCAGTTTCATACAAATTCTTCATACCATCAAACCCAAGAGCCTCAATTCTCATTTCAGTCAACAAACATCTTCTTCTACTTAATGCATCAACAACTCAATTGGATAATCCACTCTTATGCTTTATTACAAATGTAAAATTCTGCAAATACTCTACCCATTTCATATGTCTCTAATTCAACTTATTCTAACTACCCAAATGCAATAAAGCCTTATGATTCATATACAACACAAATTCACTTGGCATCAAATAATGTCTCTATTTCTTCATAGCTTGAACAATATCATATAATTCTTGATCACAGACAAAATATTTTATTTTTGCATCATTCAAATTTTCACTAAAGAAAGCAACAAGTTTACCTTTTTGAGTCAACACAACTCCTATTGCACTGCCACTTGCATCACATTCAACTTGGAATACCTTATTTAAATTAGGTAGGGCTAATAGAGGTAATTCATCAACCTTTTGTTTCAAAGTCTCAAAATGCTTATCAGCTCCATGTGTCCATTTGAATTCTCTTTTGTCTCCTCTCATGGTCTCAGTCATAGCATTACAAATAGAACTGAAATTTTTGACAAACTTCCTGAAAAACTTGCCAATCCATGAAATGATCTTACCTCACTCACATTCTCAGGTATAGGTCAATCAAGTATAGCTTCAACCTTTTCAAGATCCATTTTCAAACCATCTGCTGAAATCTCAAAACCTAAATACACAAGTTCTTCTCTCATGAAGGAACATTTTTTTTCAAATTAATCAACAAATTTTCCTCTTTCAATCTCTGCAATACCTGTCTAATGTAAAAAAAAATGTTCTTCTCTGGTTTTACTGAATATCAGAATGTCATCCAAATACACAATCACAAATTTACCCAAAAATTTCTTCAAAACCTCATTCATTAACCTCATAAAAGTACTCGGTGCATTAGTTAAACCAAAGGGCATAACCAACCACTCATACAAACCTTATTTTATTTTGAAAGCAGTCTTCCATTTATCACCTTCTCTGATTCTGATATGATGTTATCCACTCTTCAAATCAATCTTGGTAAAATATTTGTCTCCACTCAAACAATCCATTATATCATCCATTATCAGTATAGGAAATCTATACTTAACTATGATCTTGTTGATTACTCTTGAATCAGTACACATTCTCCATTCTCCATTCTTATTAGGTGCCAATACAGTTGATACTACACATGGACTCAAACTTTCTTTGATCAAACCTTTCTGTAATAACTCATGAATTTGTCTGTTGAATTCTTCATTCTCGGTCGGTGTCAGTCGGTGTGGTGCCTTGCTTGGAAAACTGGCTCCAAGAATTAGATCCATATAATGAATAATGTCTCTCATTGGTGGTAAACCATCAAGTACATTATCTAAAATGATCTCATTGTAATCGGTGAGCAATTTCTCAATTTCTTCAGGAGTTTTATCTTTTTTCTTCTCACTCAATTTGTTAGGAATCAAAGCATAACAAACATAATTCTTCCTCAGATATTTAACAAACTGTCTACCTTCCATCAAACAAACTTTCATAGATGTGCATATTCCATCAATAGATTCTTCAACTAAAGGTAATAAGATTTGCTTCTTACCATCTACCCAAATAATATATTTGTACATTCTTCCATCATGTATAGCATGTCTATCATATTTCCAAGGTGTACCTAACGAAATATGACAACAATCCATGTGCATAATATCACACAACACCTTATCATATTACTTTCCATTCTTTAGATTCACAAAAAATTGTTCACTTACCATCAGTGTGTGTTCATCCTGTATGCACCCTAAAATGGTCGTCTAGACTATGGGCCCCATTTATCATTTTATCAATTTATCAATTTCCTGAATCAATGCTTTGGAACATTTTCAATTCAAATCAATTTCCTTGATCAAATTGTAATTTATTCAATTATTTCAATATTTCTTAAGGTTTGATCATTTTTATCTAATTAAAAGATTTAATTTTCTTTTTAATTAAATAAAATTTATCTTATTTAATTAAAAGATTTAATCTCCCTTTTAATTGAATAAAATTTATCTTATTTAATTAAATTAAATTTCTCCCTTTTAACTAAATAAAATTCCTCTTATTTAATTAAATTCAATTTTCCCCTTTTAATTAAATAAAATTCTTCTAATTTATTTAATTATAAAGAAAACCCCTCTTTTAATTAAATAAATAAAAATCCCCACTTAAAGCACTTTAATTGATAAAAAAGGCAATAAATTAAATAAAAATTAAATAAAAATCCCTTTTTCATCACATCTTCCTAAGTGGTGGGTTTTTGCCTCTTAATCATAGCCTTTGATTTTTGCCTCTTAATCTCAATCGTTCACTTTTCTTTATAAGGAAATCTCTCCTTCTCATTTTCATGTTAGGTTTTCATAGTATTGTTATGCTGTAGGTTTGGAGAGCAATTTTGGAGGAGGATTTGAGCACTTGAGCTTGGATATTGCAACTTCTCTCTTCTTGTCTTCTTCTTCTCACATCTATGGCTACTCATGTAGATTAGATTCATGTTTATTTTCATAGATTAAACTTGCATTTGTATTTCCTTTCATAGATTAATCATGCATTGTTATCATTTAGATTAATTTCCTTTTATGCATCGTTACCATAAAGAGTAGATCTCATTTTCATGCATTTGAATCTCTCATTTCATGGTGTACTTGCATAGGCACTAACTAGGTCAATCTGAAGGCCTCCATTTTAAACCTTTGCACTCCATGACTAGAGAGCTATGGATCGATATTTGAGGCCTCATTCTTGAGTAACCTTGGATGGAATGATTCATAGAAGTGTGACACATTTTCATCACACATTTTTTGGCGCCCATCGTGGGGCATGATGCTCCTGATTTTTCTTCATTTTATCAGATTTTCTAATCTTTACATGGTTATTTTATTAAATTTTTTCAAGCCTAATGCTTGTGCAAATTCGCTTGGAGATGAAAACCCTATATTTTCAAAGATTTGATCATATCTCCCAAACGGCTTGGAGTTTCAGTTTGAAATTTTTTTGGCAAGTTGGCAACATATCAGAGAAGCTCCAGTAAAAAAATCAGAATTGTCTGAGGTATTTTGAATTTTTTATAATTTTTTCTTTATTTTTCATAAAATCTTAATTTTTGGCACAACTCAGCGAATCTTTCAGAACTTTTTACATTTTCGAAAAGGTCTTTAAATTATATAGGGGGTCCATTCTTTGAGTTTTAAATTTAAATGCAATATCATAGCTCATTTGGTCGATTTATGAAAAATGGTCTATTTTGGGAAAATGGCTCCCTACGGCACAAATGAAAAGATATTTTTAAAATTCTGACATTTTTTGAAAGATCTCTATTTTTTAATAGGGGTCACTTTTCTATATTTAGGGTTTCTTGTGGGTTGTCAGATCTCCTCAGCAGCTCCTGATTGATTAAATTCTTAGGCTGTGTCAAAATTTTGGTGCGCCGGGATTGGATTTCACCCATTTGAGATTGCAAAAGTTGTAGAGTCAAGCCATTACTAAGAACCATAGTGCAACCAACTTTTTCTATTCTAGGACTATGTGCATGATTGGAAAACATTTGAGAACATACACAAGTAGCATTCTTATGGAGTCAAATTACTATGACACTATCTATGTTCATGTGCAAGGTTGCTTTGTCCCTTGCTCATTGTTTGAAGACATTGATTGTTTGAACTCCCTGATTGCTGTTCTACGTGCCTGATTAATGATAAAATCTGTTAATACATCTAGTTGGTCAATTAAAATGAACAAATATGAGTTCCTGAGTGATGAAAATTTCAATGTATCTCCCCAAACAGTGTTATGACATGTTGCTCAATATCCAAATGAACTTACATGGTATCAAATTGCACAAAATGACTCTTGGTCTTCTTTCTTCCGCATCTCCCATGTCTTCCTAGTATTTCATTCCCATTCTTTCTCTTCTTCTTTCATGCTCCTTCCTATTCTTCCTAAGATCTTCACATCTTCTTGATTCTTTTCCTCTTGTTATCTAGTCTACCTTCTTCTATTCATCTCTTTTGTCACTTCCATTCTTGATTCCTCTTCTTCTAGAACCATAAATCTCTAGTATCTTTTTATGGAACCTCTCTTAAGGATAGATGATCTTGAACTTATTGCTCAACTCGAAGAGTGTTGTTTTTCCAACAAATTCCTAGATGATAAATTGAAAAACATGATATGTAAATGAGCAAGTGAATTAGACGTCTTTGCTAGACTCATAAGCATGATCTTGTCACAACGATCTTCTTCTTCCAAACACATTTCATCTTCTAAGTTGTCTCATCATTCTTCATCATCCAAATATTCTTCTTCCACTTCAAAACATATTTCTTCCAAACATATTTCATCTTCTAAGTCTTCTCATCATTCTTCATCATCCAAATATTCTTCTTCCACTAGGTCTTCATTTTCCTCTTCTTCACGATCTCATTCTTCTTCTACTTCTCCCAGGAGTCATGATTCTCTTCAAAATGCATACCATAATGAGCGACATGATAATCCTTGTGATACCTCTTCCATGAAGAATGACATGCCCATCTTTGATGACTTTGATGATCCCAGTTATTATGCCTTTGATGACTTTGATGCCTATTCTGATGATGGTTATTATGATGAAATACATAGAAATAATTATGACACTTCTATTCCTAAGGGTCCTCCTCGTCGTGTGCTCGCACTTACTAGGGGTGGGGGTTCAGAGTGGAGAGATTGTGATGGTGATCCATATGATTCTGATTTTGAAAGAGACTTTGATGAGTTTTATGAACAATACTTCGATGATAGATTTGAGGAAGAGA
>MU224958.1:1235233-1263303 GCA_018584345.1 Thuja plicata | reverse complement strand
GAATCCCGTAACTAGGGTTTCCAACCATGGAAAAATGGTAAAATAAACATAAATCTAAAAGTTTAACAATAAAAAACACTCCTATACCTTTAGTTATTATGCTGACATGGATTTTCATCCATTATTACATCAAAATCATGCAAAATTGAGCCCCAATCACATATGAATTTGTAGGGAAAGACTACAATTCCACCATTTTTTTTGTAAAAAAATTACTTTACTTTGGACCCAAACTTTGTTTTTAATGCATAAAATTGAGGGAAAAAAGTGTCAACATGTTATGAAACTAATTTAAGACTCCTTTAAAGCCAAAAATGACCTATACCATGCGATCGGCAGCCCCCAAAAAACTAAATTTTGCTCAAAAATGCGATTTAGGCATTTTAGGGGGTGCAAGGGCTTCGAATCTTGAACGCCCAGCTACCTTTGGAGATGAATGAAAACTAGTATACTAATGAATGCATATTAAATCAAAACTTAGTGTTGAGGGAGCACATCCAGATGAGCCTCTCGAAGTCTTTCTATAACTTCATCAATTTCACCAAAATTGGGAAGTTTCATGAACTTTAAGTGAGCTTGTTGCCTCTTTCATAAATATGTAAGTTGAGAACCAAACCTTGGTATCTCTTAAATATGATTCATTATTTCCCTCATATCTTGAAAATTTTTTTTATATCCTTTTCATGGGTGTAGTAGATAATCCTCGTATTCATACTTCATGAGTAGAATGGTGGTCATAATCAGAAATCTGCATTCACAAAGAACACTTGTCAACAACATTTATTGAAAGTAAGAAGTAATCTAAAGCAACTAAATCAAAGAAAACTACTCTAGGAAACCAAAAAGTAGGAAAAAACCCAAATAAATAAAGGCTCAAAACCCTAAAACACAAGCCCACTGGGATTTTCAGACTTGCGAGGTATCACTGTCCCATATCCATGATAGGGGTTTTAGAACTGTGAAACCCTGATAGGTCCGATGACTATTTCCTAGCGTAGGGAGAACTCAGAGCTTTGGGATATGGAACCTATGTTGAGGTTTCAGAGTACAAAGACTCTAAAATCTTGAGGTAGCTAGATGGAGATAGTTGTTTAACAGTTTTGGGGTTTCAGAGTGCGAGGACTCTGAAATTTAGAGCCCCAGACAATGCCTTAGTCACTAGCGAGGTCGGGATTTTGAGACTTTGAAGGTGTTAAAGTTAGGACATCCCTGACACTCCAAAAGTCTGAAAGGACTAAAAAATATTTAAAAACTAACTCCTAAAAACCAAGAAAAAACAAACCAAAAGGAAACAAAAAGGGGAAGAAGAAAAAAGGGAAAGGGAAAACCTAAAAGCGACAAGCAAGTGCCCAACTATCGGGAGCACGTGGGACCACAATGTGATGCACCAGACACCATACTAAGCCAACTAAAAGGGCCCCTCAACTAAGATACAAAAGCATAAAAAAGGGGGTTCCCATTAGACTAAGTGGCCCAAATGGGGTGTGAGTTTTGGAGACACAACAAATTGCCCCAAAAAAATGAGAAATGACCAAGGCATTTCTTCATTGGAAAACCACCTTTCAAAATAGTCCTGAACTAAATAACCTTACCCATTTTTCATATAAGGGAACACCATTTCACAAGTTTCAAGAGTAATATACTTTGCATATGCTTTCTAGTGTGTGTTTGAGTTTATGCATTCCAAATAGATGCTTCAACAAAATCACCCAGAATAATGAAAGATCGCGGTTGTTGTTTAACAACATCAACCCGGATTTCCCATAGATTTCTCTACTACCAGTTAGGCGTCCATAGCCCCGATATATTTCTTTGTATATTTTAGTCTAACCTTGGTCTACTGTGAGTTAGAAACCCATAGCCCCATTAGAGGTTTCTAGAACCACCCCTTTAATTCCGGCTGAGCATTATCTCTTTTAAATATCATGCTTCTTTGATAATTTGGATCACTTAGTAATCCTTTTTCTTCCACTTAAATTCTCAATGGTTTAGATAGCTAAGTGATTCTTCTTTTTTATATCTCTGGATGTTTGAGGTCACTTAGTTGCTTCTAGTTTTTACAAGCTTCTTTGATGATGTGGATAATTTAGTAATCCTTCTTTGATTATATACTTTTTATGCTCTTTTTTTAGTCATATTTTTAGGGTTCTTAAATCATATGGTTATCCAATCTAATATGTGTACAATGAATCTGACCTTCACCTAACTGAGATATCTCTCTTTGGGTTGAGTCCTTTAGATGTGTGTATGTGATGTTGGATAGCTAGCATCAAATATTATCTTATCATGTGGGTGAAAAAACACTTCCAAATCCAATTACCAGATGTAGTTGTTAGAGAGAGCACATTCTCTTTGAAGTTTTGACTAAGAAATACCCCTTCCTTCTATCAATAACCATTTGTGGTGAACCACTTGTTAGGAACACCCCCCCCCCCAAAAAAAAAACAAAAAACAAAAAACAAAAAACTAACTAATGCTAAGACCGACAAACGGAAATAAGAAACAAGGAACAAATACAAACACACTGACAAAACAAGAAACAAGAAACACGACTAAGCACTAAAAATTAAAGGAAAACTAGCTAACACCTACCTATTTAAAGACTAAAGCCAAACTATGTACAAAGAAATTAGAAAAAAAATAATAGGAGTTGATGGTTAATTGATTTTTCTTTACATGTAGCAACAATAACCCATTTTGTATAGTTATAAGGAATGCAAACTCATCTTTGTACTCAAAAAAAAAAATGGGCAAGGTTTGTTCAAATTCAGGGTACAAATCATACAAAATTAGAAGTTGTGGCCACTCTCCATGATCATGATTAATCCAAAAACATGTTTTATTACCCTTAGCATTGCACTCAAATTAAAAATTATCGAATTGAGAGGGATAATGAAAAGATACAACCAAATTTAGTGAGTTCCCAACTGTAGGTGTATACTCACACAACATGATTTCTTCTTTTGGAGGTCTTAACTAATGGTACACCACTCCATAATCATCAAGTACATGCACACCATAAGAAAACATAGGAATTCATGATGTACTATACCTATCATTACAACAAGGGTGAAAAGGAAAAACATCAAGACTGTGATCCTTGTTATAATCATCATTAGTCCTAAATAATAAATCATCACGTTTAACCTCATTAGGACTAAGAATTTCACTCATAAACATGCCTTTTGGATTATAGGAATTATTAATGTCACCAATCAAATCATAATCTTCCACAAACCTTAAATAAACATGCTCAAACTTTTCCTTACCTTCTAAAGCAATCTCCCAAGATAGCATGAAGTCATGACAACTTATTTTTGGATGTAGATCAAATGGATGAACTCTACATGATTCGGCTAATGATAGGTCTGATATGTAGATCAAATGCCTGTAAATTAATATTACTTTACCCAAAAATGATACCAAATCAATCACTTTGTTTAACTCATCCATTGATAGAGATGGAGAGTCATCTTGTTTGTGGATCAACAAGGCTCGAGAATTGACTTCCTCATGACATGATTTGTCATCTTCATCATATTATTGAAAATTACCATCAAGGTTATCAGACTCAAGTGTAACATCATCATAAACAAGGTTAGAATCATTAAAACATGATAAACACATATCTATTCTATTTGATTAATTTGAATGTATTAGGTCAACAACAACAGACTCATGAAAATACTCCCTGGTTTCACTTTCTTGCTCATGTAAGTGGTGCAGACCTTGGGATAGTATTTTGATCATCTTCTTTAACCTCTTGTATCACCTCTATTTTATTTTGATCATGATTAACATTCAAAACAGGAAGGGCATCATCACTCATGATTTTATGAGAAGAGACTTCTTTATTTTCACTTCTCATGAAATTATCTATGAATGCATTTATAATTTCACTCTCCTCATCATTTTGAATTGTCCCACCATCATTCTCTTGTATGCTGGTCACTTTATCTTCCCCATTAGGAAAACACATATTGTCCAAAGTCTCATGGATTTAATCATGTTCATCTTCTTCTTATATTGATTGACTATCCCAATGCTCCTCTATGGGAATTAATACCTCTTCAATAGCCATCTTTCCTTTCAAATACTAGTCCATCTTTCTAAGAAAAATATGACAATATATCTCACTATGTTGATTTGTGAAGTGTATCTTACATCTGTCCATCCATACAAAATCCAATAATTACATAGGAATACCCAATTCTCGCAACCTCTCATTCAATCTACTTTTCTCAAGTGGAATATCCACCCAACATAGATTATGAGTACTTTCATCTTCGTCATGCAAACCTTTCTCAATCTCAAAAGATCCATCATAACTACCTTGTGAAGATGTCAAATATTCCTCACTTTTTGATTGTTCATGACAATAATTCTGGGGCAACATTGAATATGCCTCATTCTCTCAGATTTGGCCATCATTTCTTGATACATCTTGACTAATTTTTTTGGAAAAATAATATGGTAACTTGAGTTCTTGATTGCAATCAACTTTTAGACCCATTCCATCTTCATTTTTGCACACCTTATCATGCTCATATGAATGACTAACAAGATTTCCATATGGAATATCATCATGATTCGAGGCATTAAGCACTGGAGTATAACTAGAATATGAAAATATAGTTAAAGGGTCATCATTGGGAGGTAAAATAGCTATATCCCAGGTTGTAGCATGATAATTTTGTCTCCAAGCATGATCTTGAAAGGGACTGATTTGGTTCTTTCTATTTGCTGATTGCATAATTTGAAGATCAGGCATGTTGTAAGTGATTGAATGCAATCATTGTAGCTACTTTGATGTTTTGATTGGATTGAAATAGAGCTGCAATGGTTGGCAACATTCAATTAGTTACATATTGAAACTTCCATCTGGATTATTTGTGCCATTTGTAATATCACATCCACATTGTGCTAAGAAAAGAGTCTTCCTAAATGCATCATGCAAGGTAGTAATCTCACCAAAAGATCTAATTGTGTTCACAAATGAGACATCCAAACACCATAAATAATGCTCTTTTCCCATTAAATTATGCACCATCCTTTTTGAATATTGAACCCTTTGATACATGAGAAGAAATCAATGATTAAATTGGGAAATAGACTCTTGAGATGTCCTTCTCATAGTAGCAAAATAAAATAATGAATCTTGCACACTCACATTGGAATCAAATTGAATAAGAATAGATTTTCTAGCTCATCCCACGTGCAAATCAAATTGGATGGAAGTCTTACATACCACTAAAGTGCTACACCTTGAAATGCCCTGACAAATATATTCTAGACAACATCTTCACGTTCAATTTTAAGAAAAAGCATTAGATCCTTGTAAATCCTTATATAATTCATAGCATTTTGTCCATTATTGGGGAAGAAAAAAGGAATCCTATTGTGTGCATGTAAATGAATCTCATGGAGACCTCCTGGTATACACAAAGGACTACCCATTGAAGCTATATATCCTCGAGATCTAACCCATTCAAGTGTAAATGTAACCATGAAATCTTTTGATTTGATCCCTCCTTCTAGCACCACTTCTGTTGGCGTGACGATGGAGGATTTGTATACCACAAATGCTCTAATTTTCTAAGTTGTTTCAATAATGAATTTCAATTCTCCCCCCTTCTAACACAAATGCTGTTGGTGCGACGATGGAGGATTTGCATACCACCAACACTCTGATTTTCTAAGTCGTTCCAAGAATGAATTTCAATTCACCCTCCTTCTAGAACCACTTATGTTGAGCATCATGTTTACATGATGTAACTGTTAGGAATGAGTAGTATCATCATAACCACAAATTCATTCACGTTTGAGTAGATCTTGAGAAATAAACTAGGTAATTCATCTTAATTTGCATATAATTTCATCTTAGATCCATCTTTTCATCATTCTTAGCATAATTATCATTCTAGGGGTTGTCACTTTAGGACGCTTTGTAGCCAAGAGAATTCATTTAGTCCTTCTAAATAGAGATCCATGAGATGCTCTTAATTTGCTTTCATTTTCAAAATTAATTAAACTATTTATATCTTTCAAATTTGATGGAAAAGTATGTTAAACTAATGTTTCATGCAGGTTTGTAAATTGCAAGTTTACGGACTACATTTGACGCCCACCATGGGACTCAAGCCTCACATTATAACATCAATTTTGATGTTTTTAAATTGCAAATTCTCAGAAATCAGCAGATTCTCACATCTGGTATTAAAAAGATCGCATTTGGTACAAACACTCTCACACTTGGTACTAAGTGTCTCGCACCTGGTATGTGAAAGATAACATCCATTCAGTGAAATCTCTCACTCGATTAGGAAAAGATCGTACTTGGTCTATACAAGCTCGCACTTGGTCTATAAAAGCTCACACCTAGTCTATACAAACTTGCATTTGGTCCAAAGAAGCTCACATTTGGTTTTGGATGTTCAACAAGCTCTATTTGATGATTATGTTGTGCATGTTCATGAATTCTATCATTTAGTAAAGTTTGCATGTCATTTAGATAAGTTTGCATATTATTTGAGGGAAGTTTGAATATCATTTAAGAAAGTTTGAATCTTATTTAGGAAAGTTTGAATCTCATTTAGAGAAGTTTACATGTCATTTAGTAAAATTTGCATTTCATTAGGGAAATTTGCATATCATTTAGGGAAATTTGCATATCATTTAGTAAATTTATCATATCATTTAGAAAAGTTTGCATATCATTTAGGAAATTCTGCATAAACATTTGGTAAATCTTGCATAGCATTCAGTCTATTCCAAGTTGCATTCGACCTATTCTAAGTTGCATTCATTTTGTTCTGAGTTGCATTCAGTCTGTTCAGATTTGCATTTGGTTAATGATAAGAAACATCAAATTCAAGTTGTATAAGTGATAGATTTGATAATTAATTGATGTTTTTGATGAATTTCAGATGACTAAAGGGATCAAATCAAGAAAATCTTAGAAATTGATATACAAATCACCTTATTATTATCAAGAGAAAGAGGCAAAAAGGCTATACAAAGATGCAAAGCGAATACAATTAGCAATTGAAGCCAAAAATTTGGAAGAAAGAATTCAAGTACAAAATAGGTATTGGAAGATCATTAACCTTTATCAATCCTTCTATAACATGTTGTATAATCCTTTAGATAATTCTCTCATTTGAATATGGTACATTTTAAAGTTCAAAAAGAAAAGTGCAGAGCCCTAGATTATTGGAAAGAGAAGGAATCTAAAAGATTGAATAATTATTCTAAGCAAAACAATAAAGCAAACATAGTGGAAAACTTTGAAGAAGAAGAGAATGCATATGAACATTACATCAAAATTCTCAAATTATATCAAACGAAGTTTCCATCTTTGGCTTAAGTATTTGTTCATTCATTTGAGGTGGATTTGGTTTCAATTTTCCTTCACTTTGTTTGCTTGGTTTTTGAACTAACATTTAGGAGAAACTTGGATGCTAAAGATATTGGAACGATCGCTGAGGTAAAGTATAGAAAAAAACATTAAAAACCTAAAAAATACGCATGCTTTGAACAAAGTGTGTTCTAAAACCTTTGGATTTTAAGTCATTTGTTTAAATTATGACATTTAAAAGTTGAAATCTATCTAATTAAAAGAAAGAAAGGTTGAGAAATGAACAAACTCTAAAATTGAAGCCTTCATGTTTGTGGATAAAAAGCATTAGGTATATTCTCTTTTTTTAAGTGAATAAAAAAGCCAAATATGCTAGTCCCTTTAGATTAAAAGGCTTAGAATTAAACCATGTTAATTGTATTTGTGAGGTGAAAAAAATAGGGATATGCTCTTACCCTTCTTAGCGTAATCAAACTCCTAGACTACTTTCTCATTTTGAATTTCTTGTTTTTCATAAACTTGCTAGAAATTTAGTGGGCCTGTCTCCCGAGAATGCGCCTTAACGAGGCTGGTGAGAGGGACAACCCAAAGTGGGAACAAGGTTAAGCCAACCTATTCCACCCACTTTAAAAAAAACCTCAGTTAAGTTGAAAAAAATTAGAGGGCAAAAATATCAAATGCCGAGACTCATAGGGCTATACGCCTCAATCATGCTTGCGTGACTACATACTCCTTGTTTGAATCATTTGATATTTTTGTTTTGGAAACCCAAACTAAAAACTTGGTTAATTTAGCAGGCATACCTTTTTAAATCTTATTGAACCAAATTGACCATAGGTAAATTGATTAAAGTGTTTTCTTGTGGAGACCTTGTTGAAAACATTCAAGAATATACACTTTTATGTGTAGCTTTTTAGAGGTTAGAAAACATGTGTATTTGTGGTTTCTATGCTTGATGATACGTGATCTTGAAAAAAAAAAATCCATTTAGAAGATCCAAAGTTCATAAAAATCATCATTCTTCTCAAAAGGATACTTCTTCAACAAAGATTCACAATTTCTTTTCATGTCGGTTTGGACAAGATCTCATCATATTAAATTATCTTTACAAAAAGATGGAACCATGCTAAGAGAAGAAATACCCTATGTAGATGAGATTCCTCATTATCCTTATCAAACCTTTCAAGAGAGAAATCAAGAGGAAGAATTATGAGAGGTACCAGTGGAAACTAATTCATGGTTTGAGGCTAATAACAATGGGGAAATCAATAGTGACCATAATGAATAATTAATCGAGGAAAAGATCAATGAAGCCTTCCAAAATCCTATGTTCATAAAGATAATGGAAATATTCTTAGAAAAGGACAAGGAAATATATTTTCTAAACTTGGCCGGATTAGGGTTAAAACTTCCTCATAATTTTGACACATCCCAATTAACAACGAATGAGGAAGAAGACACTCCTTTAAAAGCCATGACTCAACAAATCAAATCCCTACAAGCTCAAATGGATAAAATTAAGAAAGAAGCTGCCCCAAAATTATTCTTAATTGAAGCCATTTTCCCTTTTCCATTTGATAAAAACTTATTTATGAAACATTTTCCCCAAAACATGGTTTTCCCTAAGTACGATAAATATATGGGTACAATAGACCCGCAAGAACACATAATGGAATTTGACACCTTAAGAATGGAATTTCTCCATGAACCTACATATTTGATGAGGTTGTTTCCCTGAAGCCTTGGTAGGTCAACAATGGAATGGTTTTCGAAGTTACATCCGGGTATAAAGACTTTTAAGGAATCAATATCTAAATTTGTTAATCAATATTCCTACAACATCGAACGTGAAATTACCATGTTAGACCTATGAAATACAAAGAAAAGAAATGGGGAAGCCTTTTTGAACTTTATAGAAAGATGGAGAAGAATATTTGCTAAATATCCATGAAGTATACCTGAAAAGGAAAAAATGAATATATTTATAAACAACATGGTGACCATAATGAAATTCAAGTTACAACTTAATTTTCCACCACATTTTGGAAAAGTGATAGAAAATGGAGTCCAAATAGAGGATTCTTTAGTAGGAAACGGGGAACTAAAGCTCTACAAGGATAACAAAACCTTTGCAAACAACAATAATAACTTTAAAAAAAATTCTTCAAACAACACTAATAACGATAAACCAAAGTTTTGGATGAAGAATACCAACAAACATTTAGTCAATGATGGAGTAGCGAAAGCTCACAATCTCAAACCAAAACCTTTCAATCTTTCAAAGGGTTCCACTGATCAAAATAATAATGTTAACCAGTCCCCAATTAATCCCTTTAACAACACAAATTCTTCCAACAAAAATCAAGGAAGTACCAATCTAATGTTAGAGTAAAAAAGCATTTTCACTTATTAATTAAATCATTACTGATTTAATTATTAAGACACCTTATTCACTTATTAATTAAATCATTATTGATTTAATTATTAAGTCACCTTTTTATCTCTAGTTTACTTAAGCTAAACTTTAGGCATATAATAATTAATTCTTTATTAATTATTATCATGCAACCTAAGTTTCTCCACCTTCTGGTCTTCGATCTCCTTTATAAGGATTGATCTCTTTGTATTTTGTAATTCCATTCTATTATTATTTAATCAATTGCGAATGTTTCCTCTCTCACAAATCTGTTGTTTCTGACCTCCATAGCCTTTACTTCTCTCTTTCTGCGACAGGTGTTTACATGCAGGTGATTCTTGGGAGCTGTAGGGTTGAGTTTTCATCAACTCCAATATAGTATCAGAGCTCCAGATCTTCATGCCCTTGTTCTCTTCATGAGAGATGGCCTTGTTCTTCAGTTCTGTATTTTTGAGAGGTTTTTGTCTCATATTTTGGTGGATTTGGGGGGATTTATTTTTTGGAGCACTTTGGGAAAAAACCGACACCACGGATGTGTCCGGAAGGCTAATAAAACCCTATTTTTATATAATACACATCCAATTTGGACATAGTTGAAATCAAGACCCCTTTTTTTGCATGCATGAACTTGGCACGCTTTTTGAGGAAAAAAAATCTCAGTTTTAACATTGCCTCAGTTTCTATGCCGCTGATGTCAACAGTCACAAGTTTGAGATCTAGGTTAAACTTGACGGCCACCAACCCATCATACAACTTGCCTTTTTTCATTATGAGTAGACTGTTGTTTTTTTGCGATATCTTGCGCATATAGTATTAGATTTTGACCTATATTATATCGTCAGAAAGCTCTTTTCAAGATCTATCCAAATCTAGAGGTTAGATTTTCTCATTTTGTCATCTTCTAGGGTTCTTTTCTAGTCAAAGTCAGGGTTCTTTTTTGCACTCCGGGAGCCATATCTTGCTCATACGGACTCCATTTTTTGACTTCCGCATGGCGTTGGAAAGCTGGTTCAGTGTTCTATCTTATTTTATAGGTCTCACAATATGATTATTATCTAGGTATTTTTTATTCAGTTTTTTACATTTTTCCAATCTTGTAGATATCTTGGATGTTTCAGGTCTTGGGATCATTTTTCGTGCATGGGATGACTTATTTTTAGCTCTTATTCATGTTTCTACAAATTTATACCATTCATGGGTATTGTAGACATCTATTTCTATCTCATTTTTTTTGCAAACGCACTGGGATAAAGTACCATCTCATGCATGCTTGGGATCTTGGATTTTGTGTCTGTTTGTACTCGCACTACATTATAAAGTGCCATGGGGGGTTTGTTTTATCTTTTTCAAGTGAGTGTTCCTTCCCTGACATTATCCTCATGATGTGTGTCAAGAGAGTGATCCTTCCATGACACCATCCTTTATACGTGTATGTAATTCTATTGCACTTTCTACGTTCCTGGTTCTTCATCATGCAGTTATTCTTGGCAGCCTGTTTCAGTGTACTTGTCATGCCTCTCTCTGCTCAGCATTATGGGGGGGGGGGGTATATCATGTTGGTTCTAATGTTTCCTTGATTTGATAGAGTGATCTATGTATTCATTCTTTTTTCCTACGTACTAGGCGGATGCAATGACTGGGCACCTATGCATTTCAGTGAGATGGATCATTTTCCATATGAACACTCTTTCATTCTTGTTTTGGAGGCATCCTTCTATCTTTGATTGATCAGCTCTTCAGGATTTGTTTACAGTCTTCTCTACCTGATCATGGTCTATTACAGTGGAGGTTCCAATAGTTATTCTTCGACAATGTTTGCAACTTCATGCTTTAGAGGTGTTCTACATGTTCTTCCTTTGTTTGTATTCTTCAGGGATATTCTCTAGTTGGAGGCTTCTTCATTCCTTCACTAGTCTTCATCTCTTTTCGGAGAGGGGTTTTTCCCACTGGGTTTTCTCCCTTTTCTCCTCTTTATAGAGATTATTTTTACTTGGGTACCTGATCATGCCTTGTTGTCGGGACCCATTTCCTACTTTCAGTAGTTGTTTCTAGGGTTTTAGCTTCTACTTAAGTTTATCTTAAGGGGGGTGTTAGAGTAAAAAGGTATTTTCACTTATTAATTAAATCATTATTAATTTAATTATTAAGACACCTTATTCACTTATTAATTAAATCATTATTCATTTAATTATTAAGTCATTTTTAATCTCTAGTTTACTTAAGCTAAACTTTAGGCATATAATGATTAATTTTTTATTAATTATTATCATGCAACCTAGGTTTCTCCACCTTCTGGTGTTCGATCTCATTTATAAGGATTGATCTCTTTGTATTTTGTAATTCCATTCCATTATTATTTAATCAATTGAGAATTTTTCCTCTTTCACAGATCTGTTGTTTCTGGCCTCCATAGCTTTTGCTTCTCTCTTTCTGCAACAGGTGTTTGCATGCAGGTGATTCTTGGGAGCTGTAGGGTCGATTCTCTCTTTAAAACTCCTTTTCTAAATCATGAGAAGGGTGAATCTTCAAAGACTAATCAATACAATAAAAAGGGAGACCATAAAGTAAATTTTTCTCATACCTATGACAATACAATTAACTCTTTATCTGGTTATGAGAACACCATTAATGTCATAGTGATAAAAGACAAACAAAACAAAGAGCCCGCCAATGTCATCACTCAGGGGAAAGCATCAAAAGTAATTTAATTGGAACTTCCAATAGTATGAAAAGACCTAATCCTCCATCATTTCTATCCAAGAACTATAATTTGAGGGACCAACTTCAATAAACTCCCAGACAGATATCAATCTTGGAGTTGTTAAAACTTTCACCCACACATAAGGAGATAAAGGAAAAAGCTTTGGTAGATACAATGGTTCCTACCAATCTAGACATGGACCAATTTCAAAAAATGGTTAGTCATCTTGTTGCACCACATTTCCTATCCTTTTTAGAGCAAGATGACATGTCTTTAAATCATCCACAAAATTTTCCCTTGCATATCAAAGTCCTAATCCAAAAGCATAGGGTTAAGAGAGTCCTAATTGATGGAGGTGTCGACCTAAACATCTATACTTTAAATCTGGTGAAAGTGTTGGGATATTCTAAAGAATCGGTGGATCCTAAGAGAAAAATAACTATTAAAACATATGATGATGATGAGAGATTTTCCAAAGGAACGATCATTCTACCTATTCGAGTAGTATCTATTCCGAAAGAAACAATTTGTCAAGTACTTGATCTTAATTTGACCTACAACATATTACTGGGAAGACCATGGATCATGAGATGCAATTTGTTCCATCTACCTACCATCAGGGTTTGAAATTTCCTTATCTTGAACAAGAAATAATTATTAGTGGAGATCTTAACCCATTTCAATATTGTAATCATATCAAACCGGTTAGAGATTCTTTTGTACCCCATAATAATGAGGCTTTTACATCTACCTCATATTCAAAATAGGATAAGGAGGAAGCTCCTAGTATAAGGTCACCATCCACAAAAAAAGATGAAGAAAATCCAAATGATAAGCCCACTACCTCAAGTCATGAAGAAACTATTCCCTCTCTATCTAAAAAAGGTAAGGAAAAAGTTAGTTTTCTAAAAAAAAGTGAAGAAAAACCTAATTCCTCAACATCAAAATCTTCTATTCAAGAAGGATCATGATTAGAAAGAGAAAATGAAAATGTGGCACATTATAAAAAGATGGACACCATGATAAAAAATTTGTAAAACAATGCAAGATAAAGCAAAAAGGAGTAAGAGAAAACTCTATAGCATTGATGGATATGCCAACTTCTCCTAAATCACATGGTAAACCCTTGGTCATACCAAATAAAACACTTCCTCATAAGTATAATGATAATTTTTTTAGAGCTACTACCTCAACAGAGATAAAAGAAGACAATAATGTGCTAAAATGGTTATACAAATATGAGGAGGAAACACGTGAAAGGGTCTAAAACATTAGTATTCCCACACACCAATATGGGAAAGGATATGATATTATGCAAAACTGGGTTACAAAGGAAGAGGAACTTTAGGCAAAATAAATAAAGGGTTGTTAGAACCTATACAACCCCCATGGAGGTCTAGTGAGGAAAAACTAGGAATAGGATATCATGAGCAAGGTAATGGTCAAAAGAATTTCACTAATCCTTATGAGCACATTAACATGTTGGATTCAGAAAGTCAGGATGATTCAAATGAATATGAATGAGATTCATTATTCGAGGCATCTTGTAATGATAAAGAGGTAGATGTTATTCATTCTTATACTTCTACACTAAAGAAAATTCCAAGTGCAAGTCAGAAATGGGTAGGAGAGCCTTATGTGACCTCTTTCTTAGGAGAATCTAGCTCTAGGTTTAATGTACAATAGTTTTTCCCATAAGAAACTTGAGAGGACTCTAGTGAGGGAGATTTTGACCCTATCTCTATGGACCATCTTGAGGAAACACATATTATTGATTTGCACGATACAATGTATGAACCTACAAATGAAATCATGACCCTAACTCCCATTGACCCAAATTTTCCAATTGATCCTTTACACCTTGTTCATCCTGAATTGATTTATTGGGAACAAATCGAGACAAGTGACACACTAGAATTCCAAGATGAACATTCCAAATTTGTATACCTAAATGTGGTTGAAAATTCCTCCACAAATGAATCATATCAAGAGGCAAAAATGGGAGGAAATGTCAAGTTTCTCAGGTCAACAAAAGAAAAAGAAAAACAAAAGAAATAATAAAATATCTAGTGGTGAAATCAACCATGTGGCAGTACTAGATCCAAAAAAATTAAAAATAAATGACGTATCCAAACGTGAAAACCCAATTGCGGCACCTAAGGATGAGAGACTTGAAATTTTACCTAACCATTGTGAAGAAAGATCAGCTATCTTGATAGAGCCAACAAAAAAGATAAATATTGGAACAGAGGCAGAACCAAAGATCATCCATCTAGCCACATCTTTGTTTACAGAAGAATGGGAGAAATTCAATGAATTTTTCAAAGAAAGACAAGTGAATTTTGTATGGTCCTATGCTGATATTCTGAGATTGGATCCAAATCTAATAATGCACCATCTTAACATCGCTCCAGGAGTTAAACCAGTAAAGAAAAAATTGAGAAAGATGAATCCAAATGTGGCATTATTGGTTAAAGCAGAGTTAAAGAAACTCTTGGACACAAGATTTATTCACTCTATTGCATATGGAGCCCGGATCTCCAAAATTGTACCTATTTCCAAAACTAACAAAAGCATAAGGATTTGCACATACTTTCAGGATTTAAACAAAGCATGTCCCAAAGATTATTTCTCGCTTCCTAACATTGATACTATAGTAGATCTAATAGTGGGGCATTCTATGTTTTCCTTAATGGATGGCTTTAGTGGCTATAATCAGATAAAGATAGATCTAGAAGATTAAGATAAGATGACTTTTAACTATCCATGGGGTACTTTTTTGGAACGTGATGCCATTCGGTCTTAAGAATGTAGGGGCAACCTACCAAAGGGCCATGACGACCATATTCCATGACATGATGCACACATTTATGGAGGACTATGTAGATGATATTCTTGCAAGATCTTATACTAGAAAGGAACATCTACCTGGATAATTGATAAAATCTTCACAAGATTGGAACAATTCAATGTAAGACTAAATCCTAAAAAGTGTGCCTTTGGCGTTCAATTAGGAAAATTGTTAGGATACATTATGTCAAAAAAAGGAATAGAAGTGGATCCTACTAAAGTTCAAGCTATTATGGAAATGGGGGCACCAAGAAATATTGGTCAATTAAGGTCTTTGCAAGGAAGGATACAATCTATCAGAAGATTCATATCCCAATTGGCTGAAAAATGTCATTCATTTACTCATTTGTTGCATAAAGATATCCTATTTCAATGGGATAGTAAATGTGAAGAGGCCTTTTCTCTTTTAAGGAAATATTTGGCAAACCCTCTAGTTCTAATGGCTCCAATACCAAGAAAATATTTAATTCTATACATATCAACAAATGAAAATTCATTGGGGGCCCTGTTAGCACAAGAAGATGACAAAGGAAAAGAAAAAGAAATCTACTATATTAGTAGAACTTTAGTCAAATATGATCTCAATTATACTTGTGCATAAAGAGCATGCTTAGCAGTTAACTTTGCCTCTCAAAAGCTTTGACATTATATTCTAGAACATAAAGTCTGGCGCATTGCTAAAATAGATCCACTCAAATATCTTCTTAGCAAATCAACTCTCATAGGGAGGCTAGCCAAGTGGGTCATGGTACTGAGTGAGTTTGACATTGAGTATGTGGACCGTAAAGCTATTAAGGGACAATTTGTTGTAGATAAACTAGCAGAATCACCACTCTTAAGTGAGGAACCTATTAAAGTGGAGTTTCCAGATGCAAGTATCCTTACTAGTGAGCCAAAGACATAGAAGTTATACTTTGATGGATCCTATAATCAACTATTAGAATGCATTTAGAATAACTGAGGGGGGGGGGGGGGGGGGGGNGGAATCAGTTATCCTCAGGTCTAGATGCACCAATTGAAACTTTATAGCACTTTAAACAACTCAGATATGCTCGGCAACAATAGCATAAGTCAACAACATAAATATGTAGTTTACTGTTCAAATGTAATTAGCTTGTAGAAACTTAACAGTAAAACACAACATAAACATTCACACAAGTTGACATCAATATATAACATGGAAACCCAAATTGGAAAAAACCACCATTAACATGCTACCAAGTTTTCACTCTTCTAAAGTGAGCTCTGCTAGGAGCCAACCCTGTTAAAGGTTACAAAACACATTGCTAAATGTGACCTGGTTAAAGGATTAAATCACCCTGTCAGGAGTGGCCTTGTTAGAGGTCTTAGAACATTCCACCTGAATGTCACCTTGCTCAAAGGATTTATACAATGACTGTTAGGTCAACCTGGTTAAAGGATTTTGACTGATACAATGGTTGGAAAGTAATTAATAGGTGTGATCTGATACATACAAATTACTTTGCAAATCCAAATCCAATTCAACTCTTATGATAATTCACTAAGTGGCCTCCATTTTCATGTCAATCTTCTGATCTGCTTGAAAATCTGTCAAGCAATCACTTTTGCAACTCTCTGCTTCTCTGTTTAGCCTTCTTTACTAGATCATGCCAATCAGTCAATTAACCATGCAATTCTCTTGCATACACTTTTCACATACATACATCTACTTGAATAACCCCTTGAGGTTATCTTATACCTCTTCATCTAGGTAAATAAATCTTTGTCGCTTAATCAAGATTGTATATCTTAGGTTAGGTCAGATCCAATGGATCTTTCCATCATTTACATTTAATTTACTTCTCCAAAGTAATCATTAATTAAATCTTGGATCCATGCATTAATTACGGTTACCCATGCATTTAAATAGTGTGGACCAATCGTGCTTATCCTTAATTAACTTTACATATCCTAATAAATTCAATTATGTTGGCCAAAGATCTCTAATCTCAACAATTACCAAAATACTGCTGCTCGGCCAACACTATGTTCTTCCACTTGGTCATCATTTGTTTCCTCGGCAATTTACTGGCGCTCGGTTGATACTAAGAAATTATGCTTGGCATACACTGGTGCTTAGTTGACACAAACTTCACTCGACATATATTGTTCCCGGTAAACAGACATCTTGACTTAGTGTAATGGATAAACAACACATTACTCTGCCAATGTGCCAACTGATCAAGTACCCTTGTAATTTCTCATAACTCATCCATTTCACTTGGTCTTATTGTTATCCTTGCCTTCAAATCTTCTTCAACAATCAATAGATATGGTACTCAAATAGATAGCAATAGTCTCACCAGTTAAGGTTTGACATCAATGACAAAACAACACTTGTTTACATTGTAGCTTTCCAACATCAACATGGCTCAAGAGGAGTTCTCTATATTACACCACCAGGTTTCAAAATACCCAAATCATTCAAATTGTTATTTTCATGCACCAATAATATAATAGAGTATGAAGCTCTTGTGATAGGAATTAAAATGGATTTGGAATGGAGGATTATAGATATACAAATTTATGAAGATTCCCAATTAGTCATCAACCAAATTAATGATTAATACCAAACTAAAGATGACAAGCTCATGCCTTATAAATAGATGATTGATAACTTCAAAAAGTACTTTTTTATCACAGTCGAGCAAATACCGAGAGTAGAGAACAAGGCAAATGATGCCATGGAAACACTAGCCACACTATTGCAAGTACATGATCAAGATGATAGATATGAGTTCTTAGTGGAGGAATTGATAAAACCCGCATATGACCATCCTAATTCCCAAATCATTTTCCTACTTGTGGGTCATGACTCTACTTGGTATGGTCCTATTTATACTTATCTCAAGGATAACACCTTACCCTTAGACCAAACCCAAAATGAGAAACAAAACTTTATACGCCAAGCCTCGCGCTTCACCCTTATTGCTGACATGTTGTATCAAAAAGGTCTTGACATAATGTTACTTAGATGTCTAGAGAGTGAGAAATATAAAATTTCTTTACATGACATTCATGAGGGGATTTGTGGGTCACACTCAAGTGGATTTACCTTAGTAAAAAAATTTCTTAGGATGGGGTATTATTGGTTGACCATGGAAAACGATGCATGCCAATTTGTGAAAATTTGTCAAAAGTGCCAATATCATGGGAATTTGATACACGTTCCAGCATTGGAGTTACATCCCATTACTACACCTTGGCCTTTCTATCAATGGGGTTTTGATTTGATATGGATGATATATCCTCCTTCTTATTGACACAAATTCATTACCACTGCAACTAAGTACTTTACAAAATGGGTGGAATTTGTACCCTTAACAACTGCAAATGGAAAAAAAATTTCAAAGTTCATCCTAAACCACATCATTTGTAGATATGGTATCCCACATGCACTCATCACAAATAATGTGAGATAATTCAAAAATAAGGATGTTAAGGTGTTATGTGAAAAGTTTCATATTACTCAACATTTTTCTTCCATCTATTATCCTCAAGGAAATGGACAAGTATAAGCCTCTAATAAGAACATTCTTAAAATACTCAAGAAAACAATTGATGATTTAGGTAGGGATTGTCACATACAGTTAAATCTAGCACTTTGGGCTTATAGAGAAAGCATCAGAACACCTACTTGAGCAACACCTTTTTCTTTAGAGTATGGAGCTAAAGAAGTTTTACCATTAGAAGTGGAAATTCCATCCTTAAGAGTGTCACTCCATATCATACTTACATATGAGTAGTATAGAGTGTCTAGATTGGAAGAGCTCAAGTTACTAGAAGAATATCAACATCAAGATTATAATCATCTTCAATTTTATCAAAAGAGAATGTCTCAGAACTATAACAAAAAGATCAAACCTCGAGACTTCCAAATTGGTGATCTTGTTCTAAGAAAAAATCCAAGAAATCATTCATAAAGGGAAAGGAAGGGTAAATTTGAGGCAAACTGGCTAGGACCCTTTATAATCACATCATCCTATAGAATAGGCACATACAAATTATCTGATTGTGAAGGAGATGAGATTTAGGAACCCATCAATATCATACACCTAAAAAGGTTTTGTACCTAAATAAGATGAAAGAGTATCCATTCAAAAAGTATAAGAGGAGAGAATATTAGATGGTAGAGCATCCTCTTGTATAGCTCAAATTGATCTTGTGGAAAAACCAAAAAACAAAAAAATTGAAAAAAAAAGAGAGAAAAGGTAAACCTAAACTTTGAAGAGAAATTCGACAGTCATGCACTCAAAATTTGGAGACGTGCAAAGAATAAGAACTCTAGTACTCTGAATCTAGTTTCTAAACTACTAAAGTTTTAAAAAAATGGATGAGATTAAGAGGGTCAAACTTGCTACGCACAAAAAATTGTTCATGATTTTTCTGAAAAACATAACATAGTTGTTTCCGTGCGCTCCACAAAATTTATAGTTAGATTTAGTATTTTGCAAAACCCTAAATACTATAGGGAAGGATGTTATGGAAGCTATCAAGGACTCTAGGAGATTAGGGAAAGTTCTTCATGATATAAACAACACCTTAATCACTATTAGTTTGAAGAAATAAAAGGCAATCTTTTTGGTTGATTTTTCATCAATACCTATTTGCATTACTATATATAAGATCTTAGCTAAGATCATGGCTAATAAACTCAAGAGGATATTACCAATCACCATTTTGGATGTGCAAATGGGCTTTGTGCCAAGAAGATCAATCTTGGATGGGATGATTATTGTTGAGGAATAAATTTATTTTATCCAAAAGACCAAGAAAAAAACATTCTTATCAAGATAGACATAAAAAAACTTATAAATACATAGATTGGAGATTCTTTCTCAAGGTGATGGAGGTCTTTGGATTTAATAAGAAATTGTTGGACTATATTTTCAATAGAAAGCCCAAGTTATTCAATTTTGATTAATGACATTTCTGATGGATCTTTTGAGGCATCAAAAGGGCTCAAGCAAGAGGTCCCCATCTTCCCTTTCCTTTTCAAAATTATGGTTGAGGCATTGGAAAGTGTTATAAATTAAACCTTCTCAAATGGTTGTATTGAGATCATGCAAGTCACAAGCAACATCCTTGTCATTTCTCATCAACAATTTTCTCATGCCACAATGTTGTTTGGTGCAACAAAAAAGAGGGAGACAATGAATTTAAAATAAACCCCACATTTGTACACTGCTACCTTAGGGAAAGAGGTGAGTGATGCCAAATCAAATGTCTTCTTCTTCTTCATAAAAGCTAGAAAGAACAAGAAATATTAAGATCACTTAATTTAAAGAGAGAGAGAAACCCCCTTGCATATATCTTGGGTTGTCATTGGAAACTAAGCTCAAACAAATAGACTATGGGATCCTCTTGTGGATAGGATCTCTCATTAGATGGATGTCTAGAAGGGTCACTAGTTGTCTTGGGTGGATAACATTACTATACTTAAGGCAAACATCTTGATGGTTCGAATTTACCTAGTGTCATGCCTTTCCCTCACAGTTGGGGCTAATGAGAAGCTACATTATAAAATGAGAAGGGTTTCTTGACAAGGTATTGTGGACAAGAATAATATAGCACTCTTAGCATAAGAGAAGGTATGCAAGCCAAAAGTTGTTGGAAGTGTAGAGATCAACGGCTCCAAAATAAGGCATTGCAAGACAAACTGATTTGAAGAATTACAAAAGGCCTCATCTTAAGTGGGAAAAGATCCTTCAAAACAAGTAATTGGAGGCTACATATGTGTTTAACATCCTCACTTCTAGAAAGGTCCTTCAGGGGTCAAGAATATGAGATTTTATGAATAGTTACATGCCTCTTGTTATTGATCATCTAGTTTGGGATGAGCATGATGATACAACTACCCTTTTTGAGAGGGATCTTTGGATGGTTACCCCTGTTTGGACAAGTGTATAGATGTGAATCACAATAAAATAGCTCTCAGGTAGTTTTAGGGTTCTCATGTATGAGGTTATTTGCAAGAAGTTTTGGGGGAGAGATGCTTAGATTGGAAATGGAAGAACCTAATCACAATGAATTTTCCTAGCAACGAGGTGAGGATTCTTGAAGCCACCCTTACGGATAGAGCCATCACAAGCAGCGATGGAAAAGATTTTATTATTCTGAATAGCTCAAATTCTAGTCAATACAATTCCAAGGATGGTTATAAGATATGTGAGAGAAATTTTCAGGAGACTATGATTCCAACTCATATTTGATGACATAAATTATGTCTTCCAAAAGTGGGCACCTTTTTATTGGGTAGTCCTTCGAAAGAAAGTCTTAATAGCTGACAAATATACCAAATGAGCTATCATGACCCATCTAGATGCTCCCTATGCAGGGCCAACAAAGAAAATGTAGACCATTTACTCCTGAGGTGTTCTTTTGCTCATGATTCTTGGCATTGGCTATGTGCTAAATTGGGTTGATTTGGAGCCTTACAAATGACATGCCCAAACTATTTAAGTCTTGGCCAATCCTCAACAAATCAACAACATTCTCCTATCTATGAATCATGAGTCCATCCATCCTTTTATGGGAGTTATGGAAGGAAATAAATTGAAGGATCTTCCAGGAGAAAGAAATGTGGTTGCCTTCCCTCTTAAACAAAATAGAAGCAACAATAATAGAATTTTCAGATAGTAGGTTGTTTGCACAAACCGAAAAAAATGAGTCCTTCACTATGTGAGATGCCAAGATGAGAAAGAATTGGTATGGCCCGCACATTCCTTCCATGGTGAGAGTTGTGGTGAGGTTTCTCAAAATCTGATATCCCTTACAAAATGACATCCCCCTCCCATGGTTGGCTCAATTGAAGTTTAGCGGAACCTGGGTGCCTCAGGGGTTGGATGCATCTTAAGGGATTGGAATGGCCAAATAGTTAGTAGCATTTAAAAGCCGCTTTCGAAGTGAACCTATAACGAAGTAGAGCTTCATGCTCTAATAACTCATTTATCTTTGCAAAGATCTAAATATTGAAAAGGTAGAGATGGAGGGTGAATCTATTATTTTAATCAGTGCTCTTAGAGCTAAGAAATTGGCTCGTTGGAAACTACAAGCTCTCTTAGATATGGCCCTCAAAATCATTCCTTCATTAAAAAAACAAATAACATAGAAAACCATGTGTAGATAAGCTAACATTGAGGTAGATAAATTGGCAAATAAGGCACCAAATGGTTTAGAGGAGAGGAATATGGTGTTCATAGTCGACTGAAGGTTTCTTTCGACCGTTTAAGGAGAAACCTTCACAAGGGAAGTTAAAACAAAAACGCCAATGAAATTAAGCGGAGTTGAGATAACACACATAACACACTTTATCCAATAAAACAAGAACCGAAATGTAGGTGATCAATTCATTTTACCAAGAAGCAATAATACTTGCAAAGATAATGATTGCAAAGTCTCCGTTTCTCCTGTCCATTAGCAAAGTGTCTTTCAACTTTGAACCATTCTTCCAATCTGTTGTGTCGCCATGGAAACTTCTACGTAGAATTATGTCGTGTTGCGCCGCCATAAAAGCTTCTACTCGTAATCATCTCGTGTTGCGCCGCCATGGAAGCTTCTAACACGGCCAAGGAAACTTCCATATTTATATGTCTCCCATTTAAGTCGGTTTCATTTTTATCTACTCCAAATTGCAAGCAATGACCGAGTCTTGGACAGAACGAAGAACTGGCAATAATTCAAACTATTCTTTATATACGAATTCTCTGATCTTAGCACTATTCTAATGTACGGTAAGGAACGTGAGAAATAGGGAATCATTGTTTTTTGTGATTATTAATGTTTTTAAATTATATATCATAAATTATTAGTATGAAAATTGATGAATTTTTTTATATATAATTTAAATTATTATATTTGAGTTATAAGAAGAGCATGTCAAATTGTTTTTTCATCTTTTTTTACAAAACTAGGAAATAGTTTGCAATTTGATAAAACTGCGGTCTTTAAATTCTTCAAGTGCTAGGCCAATGTTCTAAGTTACTCATGCTTCAACTTTGTCGATAGACTCACAAATTCTACTTACGGGCTCTAAATCACTCATTTTGACTTTGTTAATGGACTCACAACCTCTCCAAGTGCTAAGTGCATAAATGCTCTAAATCACCTTTGCTTTGACTTTGTCTTTGGACTTACAAACTCTCCAAGTGCCACATTCACGAATGCTTTAAATTACCTATGCCTTGACTTTTTCGATGGACTCACTAACTCTCCAAGTGCTACACCAATGCTCTAAATTATGTATGGTTTGACTTTGTTAATGGACCCACAAACTCTACAAGTGCCACCTACACGAATGCTTTAAACTACATATGCTTTGACATTGTCAATGCACTCACAAACTCTCCAAGTGCTACCTACATGAATGCTCTAAATCATCTCTGCTTTGACTTTGTCAATGGGTTAACAAACTCTCCAAGTGCTATGTGCATGAATGCTCTAAATTACCTATGCTTGACTTTGTTAATGGACTCACTTTTCATAAACGAGAAATTAAAAAGCTCCTTCTAATAAGAAGAGCTTAAACAATTGGTGTATTGGAGTTATTAATTATTTATGGTGAGATTGGGCTCCAAAAATTAAAAAATGATGCATTGATTTCAACACACTAGTTTAAGGAGACAATTTGAATATAAGATGATGTAGAAAATGAAAATTAAAAAGAAATTGTTTATATCAAACTTATTATATTAACTAAACAAAACTTATTGCAATGTCTTTAAAGAATGACTTGATACCAAGAAAATGAGATCCCTTTTATTTGAAATACAACTTTATTGTATTTAAAATATAGTTTTAAATATTATACCTATTGAACATTAGAATAGTGTGAGAGGATTTTCCAAACAAAGTAATTTTAGTTATTTTTCATCTTTATATATAAGAAATTGTTGACGTTCCATTGCAAAGTTCTAGGGGGATATGAGGAGATGTCACTCACATCAACAACAAATGAAAACAAAAAACAAAAAAGGAGAGAATATTATATAGCTCTAATGAATAAAATATTTGACTTGGAGGTGACTAAGACCATTCCATTATGGAGAGAACAAGGTGCCACAAACAACATATCATCTTATATTCTTACATAGTTGACCAAATAAGATTGTGACCACTCAACATGAAAGAAAGTGAATCCAAACAACAATGTATAAAATAAGGATGACAAGGGAATGGTAATAGTTGATGTAATCATAAGTTTTCTATGAAAATTTTAAGTTTGAGTCAACAAAAGAAATATTAGAAGAGGCCCTCTTAAAACATTTTCAAACACAAGCATCCATATACTTAACATATGACCAATGAAATATGGTGTGTAGGCTCCAAGTCACATTGAGACTGCACAAACTTGTCAACTCATTATGTGGCAATGTTCTCTCACTAAATGGCTACTACATGGCCACTTTAAATTGGTTAATATACATCTATTTGGGCTAACATTATACATGAGTTGTATTGAAATTTGTAAATACCTATGTGGTGAATTTGGTAGGTGGTAGCCTATTTACTGGGCAATTAGTTGTTACCTTGACCTCTTTGCAATGTTTCAGTTACAATATTCATTAAATAATGTGTAAGGCTTTTGTGTTCTAAGGAGGTTGGGTTTTAGGTATATAAGAATGTGTAAAATGTTGAATGTAATATATAATTAGAATATATAAAGATATATGCAATGGGTGATTACACAAGAAGGAATGCATATAGAATAGGAAACGATGTGACAATCAACCATAGTGGAAGGAGATATGATATGAGTAGGGAAGACACTAATGGGTAGAATTTTAAGAGTGATAGATATGATGAGATATACAATAAGTGGGTAATAATGGATAGAGAAAGATCAGATGTGATAAGATACATATAAGATACTGACATGTTGGGAGGAACATATAATTAGGAGAATCCATAATGAGGGAGATAATTAGGGGGAATCTAGGAGGAAGATGCATCATTAGATATTACAATAGTAGGAGATTGTATGGTAATGGATGGACGATATAACATAGTTGTGTTGGAACATATTTGCCACTGTGCCAAAAGATTGACTTGTTAATGCTCAATACAAATGCCAACGATTTACAAATCCATGGGAGGATGCTAGTCCATTTCCTGAATCCAAACGAGGATGTTGGTGACTATTCCAACAATCCCACCCTGAACATCACCCAAGGGGATTTGAATCCCTGGCCTAGCTCTAATACTAATTGTTGAAACACATTTTTCATTGTGCCAAAAGATCAACTTATTAATGCCCGATACAAATGTCATTGTGTATGAGGAATTCTCAATAAGTAAAACCTATTGGGAGCAAGCTCAAACATACAAGATTAGTGGGTTAGCACATAGAATCAATTCAAATCATGTAGAAATCAAACAAACAACACGAACTCCAAATAACATCAAGATTAAGCTAGAAACAAGTGTTGCACCCTATTTCACTTGTTTTATTTGCTCATTTAGATTAGATCATGTGGATGTGCTCTCTCAAACACAAATGAAAATGATCCCCAATGCAATGCAAATGTGAATGCAAGATTGGAAGAAAGGAAGAGATTCAAGAGCTAGTATGAAGAACTAGTCTCAAATCCTTCTCAAAGATGATCTAAGCTATGAAAATGGTATGCAAATGCAAGATAGTAACTATGATTCATTCACCAAGATTATCCTAGCATGTGATTTCTAAGTGATTTAAGCAAAGAAGCATGAAACTAACAATGAAATTCTAAAACAATTCTAGCATAATAACAATGCACAATTGAGAGATCAAATGCAAGAGGGGAAGGCCTCTATTTATAGAGTTTTGGAGGGAGGGAAGAGGCTTGGATGAGGTGGCACCAATGAAGCATCCACACAAGAGCCACATAGGAGACACATAATCTTGGAGGAGAGGTCAAATTGAGCATTAAATGCTTTGTGAGGCTCAAGGTTGCTCACACATTTGTGAGCAACCTTGGAGAAAGGAGTGGGGGACAAGGTTGTAAGAGCCATTAAGAGAGTTGGGTGGCTCTCTTGGTAGGAGTTGCTCACACATGTGTGAGCATTCCATTAGTGCTAAAAAGGTTAGGAATCACAACTTCAGTGTGATTAGTGTGTGTTTAAGTGGGAGAGTAGGTTTATTAAGAGGAATAGCTAGGGTAGGGTAGGAGTAGAGTAGGCTTAGGGAAGGTTTCTAGATTGGATTAGTAGGTCTTTAGGATAGGCTTAGATTAATCATTCAAATTAGATTTGAATTTAATCTTGGTTTAGAGGAATTAGGAATATGAAGGATTTTAATAAATATGAATTTATTAAAAGGGGAATTTTGAGGGAATTTTTTTAAATAAAATATACTAGGATAGTATTTAGATTATATGTAAATACTAAGGATGAAGCTATTAAATTAAATTAAATAGTTAGATGAATAACATGAAATTAACAATTAAATTAATATTTTTGAATGTCTACATTTTGCCCCTCTTTGACGTGGCGCCGCAAGTGACGTTGTGTCAAAGAAAAGAAAAATAAGTTTTCCTGAAAGAAGTTGGGTTTCTAGGAGTTGTGTTGAAGCGACAATGGTCTGAGGTTGTGCCCCTCGAGAAAAGAACGCAACAAGGGAAGCATTGTGGGATTTTCTCAAAAAAAGGACGCAACAGGAAGGAGGAGGAAGGGAGAAGGGGAGAGAAGTGAATAAATGTAATTCTTTCATAATGCAAGATGCAAGCATGAATGTAAATATAGCTAATAGGATGTGGGGATCCATTTGTGTTAATATTGGAGAGCACACCCTAGTTTTGATATTGCAAGATGAGGTATGCATCAGATGTTAGAAAACATAGATGACATAGTTCCTTTGCGTGGAATGGACACATTAGACAAATGAGGTAAAGTTTAGGAGCATATATGGAAATCATAGAGAGAGGAGGGAACCAATGCGATGACGGTCAAAGGGAGACCGAGTACCTCCAAGTCTTGTTGAAGGACTTGATGGAGATGTACTAGACCCTGCCCCTAGGAGGTTAGGTACTATCCAAATGATGTGATCAAAAAAATGCGCTAAAGATACCAACAAACATAGTAGAATACAAAAGACACATGTATCAATAGTCACTAGTCACAACACACTAAGATATAGAATATTAGGATGGTAATGAGTAGGTTTCACTTGACACAAAAAGATAAAATCAATAAAAAGGCCACATGACCAAGTTGTCATTCAGGCCAAAGTTCTTGCCATGAACAAGATTGTGTGATGAAGGATTTGATAAGCCGACGCAGGGAGGATACACCCTAATGGGCCAGGATCAGATTATTTTTGAAACTAGATATTCACTGGTAAAAGCTATGAATAGAATGAGGAATGAGGAGAGTTGGTCTCAAAACTGATTTGGTGAAATACATTATTGCAGTTACTGTATTTGGGCGACATGTAGAAGGATGTGGTGAAGTGCAAGGTGATGGGGAGGGGGGTTGAACATGAAATTGTAGTGAAGATCGAAATAGTGAGTGGGTGAGGGGAGAGGATGGGGGCTATGTTTATGGGGTTTTTGTGGGAATTTTGAATTTTTACAAATTTTTCAAATTTTCAATTTTTTTTATAATTTCTATGCATTTTGGCTGTACAAAGGGATGACGAGTGTAGGAATATACATGTGTGATAATAAAACTCAAGAAAAATGGGATAGTGGTGTTATTAATAATTGAGAGGGGGGGGGGGGGGGAATCAGTGGCCTCAAAAATTTATCCTT
>MU224958.1:1160164-1190879 GCA_018584345.1 Thuja plicata | reverse complement strand
GAAGGCAATAGGTCAGTTTTAGTGGGTTCTCTATGCTTTTCATATTTTTACTAACCCCATGATGCTAATATAATGATCTATTGAGTGTTTGTGTTGCTTCTGACAGGTACCCATTTACACACACACAACTACCACTGGTGAGATACATAAGCCACTAGATTGATCTTATTCCTGGAGTTGTGCTACCTAACAAGGCAGCGTATAAGATGACACCGCAGTAGAATGAAGAGATTGCTCGACAAGTGCAGGAGTTGCTTGACAAGGGGCTGGTAAGGAAAAGTCTTAGCCCATGTACCATACCCTCGATTCTTGCTCCTAAGAAGGATGGTAAGTGGCAGTTATGTACCAATTCTAGGGCCATTAATAGGATAACTATAAGGTATAGATTTCCTATTCCTAGAATAGAAGATTTGTTAGATTGTTTGGGGGGAGCTTCATATTTTTCTAAGATAGACCTCAAAAGTGGGTACCATAAAATAAGGATACGAGAGGGGGATGAATGAAAGATGACTTTTAAAACTAATGAAGGGCTGTATGAGTGGCTGGTTATGCCATTCAGTTTGTCTAATGCTCCTAGTATGTTTATGCGACTAATGAATGAAGTTTTGCAGGACTTCATTGGGAAGTTTGTTGTTGTCTACCTTGATGACATTTTGGTGTATAGCAGGAGTAAGGAAGAGCATTTGTAGCATTTGAAGATGGTATTGAAAAGACAACAGGAACAGTAGTTGAAGATAAACTTGGAGAAGTGTGACTTCTTGAAACAAGAGCTGGTGTATCTTAGATTCGTGATATCCAAGGGAGATCTGAAAATGGATCCATCTAAGGTGGAGGCCATCATTAATTGGCCAACACCAAGGGCTGATGGAGAAGTTTAAAGTTTCCATGGCTTGGCTATGTTCTACAGGAAGTTCATAAGAAACTTCAGCAACATTTGTGCATCGATTTTGGACACCATCAAAGGAGGAGGTAAAATGAAGTTTGAGTGGAATAGTGCAGCAGATAAGAGTTTTGAGGAACTCAATAAAAAGGTATCCAAGTATCCTATTCTGGTTTTACCAAATTTTAATAAAGTTTTTACAATAGGACGTGATGCTAGTGGGTTTGCAATAGGGGTTGTTCTTAGTCAAGAAGGCAGACCCATTGCATTTTTCAGCGAGAAGTTGAATGAGGCAAAGAAGAAGTATTCTTCTTATGACCTAGAATTGTATGCCATGGTCCAGGCATTGAAAAAATGGAGGCACTATTTTCTGCCTAAGGAGTTTATTGTGTATACTGACAACCATGCTCTTAGCTTCTTGAATGGACATGAAAAACTCAACCATAGGCACATGAAGTGGGTTGAGAGTTTGCAGGCTTATACCTTTACAATCAAGCACAAGAAAGGACAAGCCAACAATGTGGCTAATGCACTAAGTAGAAGGGTGCTAACGGTGCAAGAAGTTTAGTTGCAAAGCATGGTAGTGAATGCATTGAAGGGAATGTATGCAGAAGATGCAAATTTCAAGGAAGCATTTGAGGTTTGCATGAAGTTGGAGGGTACTTTTCATTCAGATTTTTTAGAATTTATATTGCAAGATGGAATGTTGTTTAAGGGCAGCCAACTATGTATTCCCAAGTGTTATATGAGGGACAATGTGATTAGGGAGAAGCATTGTGGAGGTCTTGGTGGTCATTTTGGACTCAAAAAGATGTTGGAGTTAGTGCAAAGATTTTATTATTGGCCAAAGATGCAAACAGACATAAGGAAGTTTGTGGAAGGTTGTCTTGTGTGTCAAAGGGCCAAGGGAGTGTCAACAAATGCTAGACTTTATTGTCCTTTACCCATACTGAATAGACCTTGGGAGTGTTTGAGTATGGATTTTGTGATGGGGTTACCAAGGAAAAGGATAGGTTATGACAGCATGTTTGTGGTTGTTGATAGATTCAGCAAAATGGCTCATTTTATTCCATGTAAAACCACAAATGATGCTAGTTATATTGCAGGGTGTTCTTTAAATAAGTAGTGCGGATTCATGGTTTACCATTGAGCATTGTATCCGACAAGGACAACAAGTTTGTGGGTCACTTTTGGAGGACCTTATGGAAGAAGTTGGGCACTAATTTGTCTTTTCGTTCAGCCTATCATCCTCAAATGGATGGGCAAACTGAGTTGGTTAATAGATCCTTGGGAAACCTTTTGAGATGTTTGATACGAGAACATGGAGGTAGTTGGGATGCCATCATACCTTAGGTGGAGTTTGCATATAATGACTCTGTGAATTGTAGCACGGGCATGAGTCCATTTGAAGTTGTTTATGGAAGACATCCGAGAGGAGTTTTTGAACTTAGGAATGTGGATGGTTTGGAGAAAAGGAGTGGACATGCAGAAGAGTTTGCTGAAGCAATGGTGGAAGTGCATGAGCACATGAAGAAAACATTGCAGCAAAATAGCCTTAAGGTGAAGGCTAAGGCAGATTTGAAGTGAAGGAATGTGCAGTTCCAAATTGGAGACTTGGTCATGGTGCACCTAAACAAAGATCGGTTACCTCGGGGTAGTTATACAAAGTTGATTATGAAGAAGTTTGGGCCATGTGAGATTCTAGAAAAGTACAGAGAAAATGCCTACAAGATCGCATTGCCTCCAGATGTGGCTATTTCACCTATATTTAATGTCTCAGATCTCACATTATATAAGGGTTCAAATGAAGAAGTTGGTGCAGCAGAGCCAACTCTTGAACCAGATGATTGGATTCAGAAGTTACCTTCTAAGGAGAAGCCACAGATGGAATGTATCATCAGCAGTAGAGAAGTAATGAGTACACGACACAAAGTGCACATGGAGCATTTGATCAAGTGGAAGGGCCTTCCAGATTTGGAGGCCACTTGGTTTCCAGAAATGGAGATTCTAAGGAAAGGAGGGGACCTACAACAATTGGTCTCTACGAGGAATTGAGACAAATTTACCCCTAGGAGTATGCTGCAGCAGCAGTGATGCTGCAGACACAGGGATGCTGGGAAACATAATTTTTTATCAGTTTGTGACAGGAACATTAGTTTAATGTTTTGATTTGGGGTATTTTAAAGTCTTGGGATTATTTAATGCAATAAGGGCATTTTTCAGGTTTGTATGGGTCTAGGATTAATGTGTGTAAGTGAATAATGTTTAATAAACATTAGTCAAGGCTACGGGTTTAATGTTTTGAAAAAAAAAAAAAAAAAAAAGAGTTAGTAACTTACAGGGCGTTGTTATTATAATCCCTCCAAGTCGATGGCTGAAAGGGAAGGAATTAGAGTTTTTGTAAAATCATTTTCATAATTTGGGGAATAAATGGAAAAACAATAACGGTGCCTTTCCTGCAGCTTTCTCTTGGTCTTTGTTCTGCTTTGTTTTCCTTAAATGTTTTAGTCTTGCAAATATTTTGGAGGATCGTGTTGCTTTTCTGTGTTTTTTTTTGGATGAAATAAACTTTAATACTTGTTTGTGTATAAGGAGAGGTCCCTATAATCGGGCTTGTGATTGTTTGAAGGGCTGTTGGGCACCATTTTGCAGAACCATGCCTCTTGCTCGTGCAATCATCCTGTGAAGTGGCCAGAACATGGTGGAGAGTGAGTAGGAAGGATGTATCATACTCTTTTCATGGCCAACTACAGGAATAGGCCGCAGTATGAAGGAGCATGTGCAAGATAGGGCAGCATATCTATGTGCTTACCTATTGAATGTGGATGAACATGAGTATTGGGGAATGAGTTCAGGATTGGAAATTGAAGTTTGGTAGATTGAAGTGATTTGGAAGGTTGCTGGTATTGAGGGAAGTTATTGTCGCTGTGTTTTGACAGATGATAAATTCTCTATCTGAGTTTGTGTGATCGGGTGAGTGGAGATTTCATCGCCTAATCTTGTTTGAACGTGATTTGAAAACACATGACTGGTGTGGTGGGAATCCATTTCAGAGTGCTGACATTTGTGGACTCTGTCATTCACATTGTGACAACAATGCAGACTTAATTATTCATGCTCTCTTCTATCTCATTTAATAGACTATTGTGGGCTTTTTGAAATTATCTCCCCATCAGGAGCTTAGTGTGTGTGTGAAATATTGCACCTGTTACCTGCAACACAACACTTCAATAGGTCATTGCATTAGTGGAAAACATGGTTAGATGAGTATATAAAGCACTAAAATTGACCTATTTCTTTCTAACTAAGAAGAGTATGATAAGTAACATAACAACCCTTAGATTATGCTACTATCAGTGACATATACAACTTAGCATGAAAGATTTGAGTTAAAAACAAACTAATTAACCATTAAGCATGCATATTTAACTCTAAAAATGAACATAATAACAATGCATGAACATGAGAAACTAAATGAAATATGAGTCTATATGAATCCTAATAGCATAACAATGCATTTTCAATATAAATTATGGGCTTATTTGTGCTAAAAAACACCTTGTATTTATAGAAGAATGAGGAGAGAGAGGGGGGACAAGGTGCATTAATGGAGTTGAAAAACTCATTAATGAAGTGTAAGAGACATTAATGCCTTGGGCATTAATGAGGCATGGTGAAGGCATGGGCTTCAGGAATCTCCATTAATGAAGCATTAATGAGAGCCTTAAAGAAGCATGTGAAGGGTGTAAGGCAAGCTTGAGAAGGTGGACTTGAGGGAAGGAATCTTGAGATTCCTTGACTTTCTCAAGTGGGTGGAGTCTTTAATCATTTCTTAATGGAATGTGACAACATTAGGAGGTGGGTTAGGATAGAATTAGGATTAGAATTAGATTTAGCAAGGGTGAATGGGTTGGGATAGGTTCAAACCCAGAGTCAAAGTGGTTGAAGTGGGTTAGGTTAGGGGTTTAGAGGAATATTAATGAAATGAATAAAACTTATTTTAATTCATTCAAAAATAGGGATATTAATTATTTAAATATTTAATTGCTTTTTAATAATCAATAGGACTATAGCCAATTTAATTAAATTAATTAGGCTAGGGGAATGGGTTCATTTGCAAGTGAACAATTGATTTAGGAGTTTATTTAATTCCTAGTAAATTAATCATTTTAGCCATGTATTTGATTGATTATTTGATTTTGTCTAAAAGTAATTAATTTAGTGATTTGATCACTTTAGGAGATTAAATTAATTTCAAAATAATTATGTCAAGCAGTAACAGGGTCATTTGAACATAATTGGGGGTATGATCACAGCTAGGGAAAATAGGGTCTATAGTCTGAGCAGACCAAATCCAGGTGGTTACATTTTCCCCTCTTTGAATTGATGTGCGAGCAGCGCATTGATTCAAAGAAAGTTTTTGATTTTGACTTCAGAAAGATTGAGAATTTTGCTCATGATCGAATGAAATGTCTGATGAGATCAGTCTTGCACTTGATCGAACTAATCTGATAGAATTGAATTTGAACTTGGTTTTTGTCCAAAGGTCAATAAAATATTTTAAAGATACCAATTTTGAACTTGGTTGTCATCCAAAGATTGATAATACTGATTCTGAACTTGGTTGTCATCCAAGAGTCAGTATGAAGCTGCCAGGAGCTTTAATAAGAATCTTTTAAAATGAGAAAACACAAGATATCCAGCTTATGAGAACCAAAGCTTTCTATCCAACAATTCTGACTTAGTCAAGGAAACTGTCATGCCCCTAGTTGTTTGATAACAAATTTGTTTTAATTTTGTTTCGAGCAAGAATTTGGTTGATGATAGTGTGATCATGCCCCCTCAGGAACAAAATAAAAGGAAATAAATAAAACCCTCTATTGAAATAATGTATCACTTGCATGGAACGGGTAGGACGAGAAAGAATGAAGTAGAAGAAGTGAAGAAAAGAAGGTGTGTCTAAGAGTAAACACACAGGTACCAAGTTAATCATGTGAAAAGGTGAGTTTGATTTCATTCCTGATAGATCAGAGATTTCGGGAATCATTGACAATGTCATTTAACTTGGATTTATGAATGAATTAAAAATAGAAAGGAGTTTGAGCTCAAATCCTTATGTTGTTCTTTCAAAATGAATCATGCAATCTCTAAATGCATCTATATGCAGACTCTTAGGACTGTCACTAATTTGCAGATATTGTAACTTTTTTTATCATCATTGGGCACTTTTCAGAATGGATACCACCTGTTAGTACAACCATCACTAATACCTACTGATATTATGAAAGTATGAATACTATATTTTATTGGAATGTCAGAAATAGACTTAGGCATCAAGGCATAAAAGCCAGGATGACAAGATAGTCACCTTCCTTTTAATATATCAGATTATGTGTAAGGAAAGATATTGGACCCGCAATGACCTTGAAAATTCATATCCTTAGGTACATTATGCTTCGCATACCTTAGTGAGAATCTGACTTTAGAAAACAAACAAGGAAATTGTGTCAACCTCATTGTAGTTTACACATAACGAAGATCGAGATATATGCGGCTATCCACCCATAGTGGAAACTCTTACCATAAACATCCAAGTTAGGTGAAATTTATAGGATCATTTGGAACAATCACCATACGTAGAAAACCAAGAAAATGTTATACCTCCTATCCTTGCAACTCTTTGTCTTTGCATAGACGTCATGGAGTAACTCAAAAGACATAACAATTATCAATTGAGAGTCAATCAAATAAAATTCATAACCACTTAGATGCCCCTAGTTAAATCATCATAGGAAATTGTTTCAAACTAACCGTAGTTTACACATAATGAAGATTGAGATATATGTGGCTATCCACCCACAATGGCAGTTCTTACCATAAACATCTAAGTTAGGTGAAATTTATAGGATCATTTGGAACAATCACCATACGCAGAAAACCAAGAAAATGTTATGCCCCCTTGTCCTTGTGACTCTTTGTCTTTGCGCAGACATCATTGAGTCACTCGAAAGACATAACAACCATCAATTGTGAATCAATCAAATAAAATTCATAACTGCTTAGATACCCCTAGTGAAAACATCATAGGTACATAAAAGAGTCATAATCAAACCAAGATCAAACCGTGTTTAAGGTAGTATTGAGAAATACTATTGATTCATTTTTCAAGCACAGTAGAGATTCAACAATCAAAAGTTTGGAATTCAAGCAATATGTGTTCCATGTCTGTGTATAATTTCATTCCTGTTTGCAATCCAAGGTGGGTCATAGGAATATCGTTCATGTTTGTGCCATCCTTACTTCATGAAAGTGATAGTTTGGTGAAAACATCGAGTATGATTGTGTCACAAGACAAAACATCCTATGACGACCTAGCAGACACAACCTATTAGACTGTCAAAGATGCCCCCAGTGTAGAATGACTTGATCCTAAGATAGAAATGCAGACAAATCCCAAGCGAGGATAAGATAGTTGTTTAGGAAACAAAGTCAACATTTTAGCATAGGTGTAATCGTGAAGGCTTAGTATCAACAATGCATTGATAGATGGAGTGCAGAACACAAGTGACACCTGATTGCCAGGTTTTCACCACTTGGCAAGATATTTTCTTTCTCTTTTTTTTTTTGCTACCAAGATGCCTGTTTTACCAGGTTCTCATCAAGACACTTTTCTCTTTTTCATTTTTTTTGCTATTTTTGCTTTTTTGAATGTTTTTGTAGTATCAAGGTGCCTATTTACCAGGTTTTCACCAAGGATACCTTTCTTCAGGACTTTTTCCACTATTTTTGGATTTCTTCAAGATCAATTTTCTGAATTTTTTTGGTATTTTCTGAGAACTATTACACTGTATAGGCTCTGCTAGCTAAACATCAAGCGTAGAACCGCTTCAAATGTAGAGTATTGATAGGATCTAGAAGAACAGCTCCCTTAGGTGTAGCTAGTTGATAAGCTCCAGTCCCAAAAGTAGCAGTGATAACATAAGGTCCCAGCCAGTTAGGTTCAAAATTTCCCTTTTGTTCTCTGTTGGGCTAGTTCTTAGGATTCTCCTTTAAGACGAGATCCCCCACTTCAAATTTTCATGGTTTGACCTTCTTGTTGTACCCTTTGGACATACGTGCTTGGTACACCTTCGGATAATCAAACGCTTGTTGTCTGCACTCATCAAGTAGTTCTAAAGAATTCACCCTATCTATGCGGTATTGCTCATCAGTAACAAGACCTTGTAAAGATATCTGCAAAGATGGGATTTCAACCTCAATAGGTAGTACTGCTTCAACGCCATAGACTAGAGAAAATGACATGGCTCCAGTTGGTGTTCTGATGCTTGTTTTGTAGGCCCATAGTGTCAGATTCAGTTGTAGATGCCAGTCCCTGCCAGACTTACTTATAGTTCGGTGTAGGATTTTGAGAATATTCTTATTAGATGCCTCAGCATGTCCATTACCTTGAGGGTAATAGATTGAGGAATAGTGTTGAGTGATGTTTGTTTGCCAGTATGTAGAATATTTGTAAAATATTACCAATTCTTAGGCATGATCACATTTGTGTGCCCCCAATGTCTACAAAGATGTAGGGTGTTACAGATGGATTGATAGATCAGAAGTGGAGTGGAAAAAGTGGATAAGGTGGGTGAATGTCACCCTCAAAGAGAGTCTCCTCAAGATTACCCAAGCTAGGGAAAAATAATATAGCAATGTAGGCTCATACAACAGTGCTAAATGCCAGATAGGATAATGACCTAATGTCATAAAAATTATGTAGGATATCATGTAGTCCCAAAAGAGTGGACATGTCAAGAGAGTTCTTAGAACTTGTTTTTCATTTTATTTTTTTCTTCCTTTTGATTAAGACCAAGGGCTCAGCTGATAGGACAACACAATCAAGATAAGGCATGGTGTAGTGAGTTTTGGATTGGAATAAGAAAGATCATGATAATGTGCAACGGATAAGAGCAAGTGAGTAAGATATATAATTTGTTCATGAATAAGCCCAACCTTGTCAAGATCACCAGATGAAAAATGGATGAAAGATATGAGGGATATGATGTTATGGAAGGAACTCGCCCCCAAGTGAGGAGTACAAGTAGGAGGAACTATGCGTAACGACTGTTTGCCAGGTTTTATCACGGTACTTATCCAAGGTGCCACAAGAAGTGGTTTTCACCAAAGGATGAATCTTTTTCTCTTTACTTTTGCTACCAAGGCGCCTGTTTACCAGGTTTTCACCGAGGCACTTTTTTTTTTGGATTTTAAGGAGGAACCTATGCATCTTTTTCTTGGGATAGTTCTCTTTTGCAAGATATGTTATGATAGGCCAAGAAAATTGAAAGTCTACTCAAAGATGTTAATAAGGCGATGAAATGGAGGATAAGGAAGATGGAAGCCAAGATTTTATGCAATGGAATTGATGAGAGAAAAAGAAGGAATGTAAGGACCCAATATGGAAGGATAGTAGGTGACAAGGTCAACATCAACACACTCTTTGACGGGTAGTGTACGGATTGAGTTTTTGATGTATGAATGGGTAGGGATCTTGGTAGACAAGGACCCAAGATGGAGGAAGTATTCAAGGTAATAGATTTTGGGACATGAGGACCCAAAATAGAGTTAGAAGATGGACAATGTGTTAAAGAAGATGAAGTGGAAGCCTTTGGAAGCTTGGATGCCAATTCTGATTTTTCCTTTTTGTTCAAGCCTTTTAAGAGAGACTTGGGAATCCACACAACTCTTGATTTTCCTTTGCTTTTGGATAATTTAGAACACAATTATTCTATGATGGATTTAGGAACTGTAGGTGCACTTTTAGTACACCATTTTTAAACTTTAAAAGTTGCCTCCCATGAAAATAAATTCCCCTAATGTGTTCCTAGATTTCACTAATAATATTTCTATGAAGGTTGAATTGTTTCAAAGTTCAAAACATGCAGATGTGGAAGAAGACTGGTGAAAATCTGACCAAGTTTAAAAGAAGCAGAAATTTTATCTTCTGCTACGCTTTTCGCAGTCAAAGTTCAACTTTCCGCAATGGAGAAGTGAGATGGTTATTTTCTGCTAGGAGAAACTCTTTTCCAATTTTTTTCGAGGAGAAGCTCTTTTCCAATTTTCCACCAGAGAAGCTCTTTTCCAAATTTCCACAATGGAGAAGTGAGATGGTAAGAAATGCGTAGCGGAAAATCCATTTTCTGCTACACTCTTTGTAGTACAAATTGCTGAAAAACTCAGTCTCAGTGCATGGGCTCTATCTTCCAAACTAACCATTGGATCTTGCTAAGATTCAAGTATGTTGGTAGTAGACTAATTGTAGCCATCCTCACTGGAGTGATTGAATATTTGTATCTGGTTCAAAATTTATTCATCTCTGTGTAAGAGTCTATCCAGAATAGCAGGAATGTCAAATTGAACTATGTTTTGAAGGAACCAGTATTGTGTGTCTAAAGAAAGACAGTTAAAAGATGCAGAAATTCATTAGTATCATTGGAGTATATGAATATTTAGAGAATTTGACACATAGTCTTGGGCATAATGACACTTGTCAAATAATTATGCCCAGTCATTAAAAATTATCACGGGTAATGAGTTGTGGAAATTTTGGGAGATCAAGAGATATGAGTAATTTTATGAGAAGCCGGAAAGTCTTAAAAGAGGAAGTTGATTGGAAATCAAATAAAGATTTTAATACTTTATTCCTTCACATTCAAATAGAAAATGAGGAAAGAATCAGTTATGAAAACTAAAAAAGTCACCGGGATAAGCTGAACGGTTGCTAGAGAATGTTATTTATTGTAAATCCTTTTCCAAAAGAAAGGGGTTCTTCTTTTCTGCAAGAGTAGGTATTGCTAGAGTAGAGGGGAGACAACATTTTCATTTATGCATTTCATTTCATGCATTTAGGGGGTTTATATTCTTATTTTTGTAATTGATTTGGTAAAGAGATTGTGAGCAAATAAAATCAGAGTATTCTTATTTGTTGTGTTCAATACAAAGAGAGGTTTTATTCTGAATCAGAGCATTTGGTTATTATTTTTCTGATTATAATCAATCGGAGCATTGTTGTATTCAGTTTTGAGCACTTTCTTGCATCTTGAGTCAGATGGCGAATGGGTTGTAGATCAGAGTATTTTAATCTATTCCTGTTTCAAAGATTAGGATGTTTAATCTTCTTTTTATTTCACTTTTCATCCGCATTATCAACATTCATTTTGCATTACCAATATCAAGGAGTCATAAGATGTATGGGTTCTTGGAATTGGCTAGGTTTAGGGCCAGATTTACTGCCTGAGTTAGTTCTGTCTAGAGCTAGCTTGGTTTTCCTCTTCCATTCTCAGGTTAAGAACGTACCTAGTTAGTTTAGGAATAAACCAAATTCACTAAATATCATTCATAAGGGAGCTGTACCTTTCAATTTAGAGGAAATCTATTGATCTAGTGATAGATTATCCAACTGTTGGTATTAAATTGTTTTTCACAAATTTGGGCATTTGAGAGTTGAATTGAAAAGAACAATCTGTTTACCAACAGGAACCCATATTTTCTTTGATATTATGTTCTTCTCTGTGGACCTTTGTGGTCTCTTGAAGGTTTCTTTTTTCTTTGTATTCACATGTCGATTAGATTGGACATGGTTATCTTCATATGTAAGTGGATTCTTGAATTTCTGATTTCTTTGCTTGACATCCAAATTACTTCCAAAATACTTGGGATTTGTGGATGAATAAGGCTGACATGGATGGTTCATATGGATGTGTTGATATGGAGGTTTCAAAGACACATGTTTCTGTTGATCTTGATAGGAGATAGGGTAAGTGGATGGAGGGATATATGGACCCAATATAGATGGAAGGTTTGAAGCTTTTCGCTTTTGAACAGTTGGACCAAGGATAGATTAGGAAGATGGAGAAGGATGATTCTTGCATGCAAATGGAGGAATATAAGGTGTGAAATGAGTATCAACATCTTTAGAGTGAGCTTCCCGGCCAAGGATCTTTTGTTTCAAATTCATCTTCATACAGATAGGCTCATGTGTAACTTTGATATGAGCCATTTTAACTAGAACGCTTGATGCTTGAGGCAAACTTATTGTTATGTAAGGGATTTTGAGGAATAATGGTTTCTTGAGGTGGATATGGAGGTTTATATGAGAGATATGATGGAACATGCTGATCTTGACAAGGGTCTTTGTATAATGTAGGAAGAGTACCTTGCTCTTGATTTTCATTAGAATTTTTAGAAGTATTAAGATCTTGCTTTGGAGATGGAGGGCTATGGAGCTCTTCAGATGGAGAAATATCTTCTTGAAGGAAATGAAAATATACGAGGGGATCATCTTCAGATTGTAGGGATATGGGATCTTCATCAAATGTTGGAGGGGATAGGATAATGTCTTGATCTTGATCATTAGTAAGACTTGTTTCTTTGTTCTTTTTATTATCCTCTTGACATGGACCCAATCCAAAGGAAAAGATAGGAGTTTTAATATTCACAAGGGATTCTTGAAAGATTGCTGGGGAATTATCCAAAATAGGCCTTGAAATACATGAAAGATTAGGGTCTTTGATCTTAGGAGCATGAAATGAACTTGCTGCAACATATAGATTAGCTTGGATTTATTTTAAAGGCATCCCTTGAGGGTAGACACAGTTATCATGAAAAGCATTAGGATCTTTGTGTGATGGAGGATATTTGGATATCCTTGAAGCTTTGTCAAATGGAGGAATAGTGGAAGAAGTAGAAGTAGTATGTAGCTCATTTCTAGACATAGGTTCATGATTTTGATCATGCTTGGGATTGGTATCACCGTTTGATAATTCATTAGTATCTTCAACTTTGATCATGGCATCTTCAATTAGATCTTGGATTTTATGTTTTAACTCCATGCAATGTGAAGTTTTATGCTCATTATTTCGATGATAGACACAATAAGTACTCACAAATAAAATTCCACATGAGGTGGTTTGAGGCAATGTGATGAGATTGTTTTCAAGAAGCTCTGCTAGCATTGTTGTATAAGATCATCTCAAAGGAGTAAATGCTCTTTCCCTTGGACATGTAGATCCACTTGAACTCTCCAAAGAGATGTTGGATTCAAGATTATGAGGACGTTGATCGACGATAGGCTTGACGTGATCCTGTGAAATAATCTCTTGATCAAAGATAAGATTACCATGAGGAGGTTTCCCCTTTGAAGAACGTGAAGACATCTGTGTCTTGTGATCATAGAGAAGAGGAAAGATTGATTTTAGTGAAGACCCACTTGGTGAGGTATCCTTTTCTTCCTTTAAGTCTTGAATTTCGTATTTCAAAGCTTGAATTTTCTTAGATAGGGTCTTAATGAGAATTTTGTCTTCCTTGTTGTTAAGACCATAGGATTCATCCCATTTGTTTTCAGCCATCATAAAATTGTTTTGATCAAAGTCTTGGAATGGTGCCAAAAGAATTTTTGAATGTCCCAAAATGTGTGGGTTTGGGTTTGATGTTTCAAAGTGATTGATTCCAACGTCAGAGGGTGTTAGAATGCCCTAATAGTGAGCTAGGAACCAATGAGAGTTGATTGTTTGAAGTAAGTGACTCTAGCATCAGAGGGTGTTAGAGTGCCCTGATAGTGAGTTGGGAATCAAGTTGTTTTTTTTATTGTAAAATCCACACGATTTGGGACCAATATTAAAAATCTAAGAGGACATGCAAGATAGACTTGTGATAAAGTTTTGAAATAGCAACTGGCAAACCAGAAAAAGCAGCAGGTTTAGACTAAGGAGCCAAAAGGGTACCCAAATCAATTGAGTTTTCTTGAGAAACTATTTTGCAAATTCCCACTGTCTTAGATGCGATCCTTTGAATGCGACACTATGCTTTCCCAGATGTGAGCCAACATCCCAAATGCGAGCTTCGATATCCTAGATGCGATGCAGAGATTACCAGATGCAAGCCAACATCCCAGATGTGAGCCTATGATGTTTTGTCATGTTTTTCTTGTTTTGTCTCAAATTACATGAAATTTTCTTTGACAGTAAGGTTTTTCTGAGACTTTCTAGTGAGTGTAAAACACGTGTAGACCCAGGATTGAAATTTATTGCTTGTTTGATGATGTTATATTTTTAGTGATCTTTTAGTCACGTCAAGCATTGTTGCATTGTTAAAGGGATGAACACACACATCTTTATGCCCTATTTTATAGGTGGAGGATGAAAATCCTTGCTCATTGACTTAGGTACACACTCAAATTCTAATCAGAATACAACCATCTCCAAGCACGCAATGGCTCCAGTCATGATGCTATATTAGCCGACTCTAAACACAAGTGAGGGCATAATATGATGAGTGTCTTGGGGAAATTACTTTTTGCCTTGCACAAGGATTATCACCCTTTTGGGGGTGAATCAGGAATTCTTTCAATTTGAATGTTATCTATGATTGGGCAATCCATTCAAAACTGTCCCCCATAGAATTGTACAAGGAAAAATTGAGGCGTATAGCCCTATGAGTACTCAAATATGTGTAGTCTCGCAAGAAAGATTCAAGCGGCTCCACTCTACACATAGCCAAGCATGTTCAAGGAGTGATGTCAAAATTCCATGAACAAAACCGGCTCCATCTTCCAAGGCTTTAGCCTACGAGGAAGCAACTATTTATAGTGAGTTGGAAGGATTGGTGTAAAACCTGTCCTCACTTGGGTCATTCCCAGGAGATTTTGCCTCAACCGACAGGCCCTCTACTATTAAATAAGCACACAAAGGATTGGTGAGCGTAGGACGTCTAGATTTATAATTCCTCCAAAGAAGAAGAGCATACTCTCCTAATCCATGATGTTTTCTCCCAAAACATTTTCAGGCAAACTATTTGTTCCCTCAAGCAATGTTGTGCTCGATTTAAGATGTTCATACTTTATGGAAAACATAATGCTTGAAAGTAAAGTTTGTGTTGTTCAATTATCTGCAATTTTAGATGAGTATCTTGTTCAATTTCTGATCCCCAAAATTCAACAATGAGATTGTTCATTTAGCCCACAAATTTAGTGCTTTGTTAATTTACTAATCCAAAAGAAATGTGTGTGTGAAATATTGCACCTGTTACCTATGACACAACACTTCAATAGGCCATTGCATTAGTGGAAAACATGGTTAGATGAGCATATAAAGCACTAAAATTGACCTATTGCTTTCTAACTAAGAAGCGTATGATAAGAAACATAAAAACCCTCATATTATGCTACTATCAGTGACATATACAACTTAGCATGAAATATTTGAGTTAAAAACAAACTAATGAACCATTAACCATGCATATTTAACTCTAAAAATGAACATAATAACAATGCATGAACATGAGAAACTAAATGAAATATGAGTTTATATGAATCCTAACAGCATAACAATGCATTTTCAATATAAATTATGGGCTTATTTGTGCTCAAAAACACCTTGTATTTATAGAAGAATGAGGAGAGAGAGGGGGGACAAGGTGCATTAATGGAGTTGAAAAACTCATTAATGAAGTGTAAGAGGCATTAATTCCTTGGGTATTAATGAGGTATGGTGGAGGCATGGGCTTAAGGAATCTCCATTAATGAAGCATTAATGAGAGCCTTAAAGAAGCATGGGAAGAGTGTAAGGCAAGCTTGAGAAGGTGGACTTGAGGGAAGGAATCTTGAGATTCCTTGACTTTCTCAAGTGGGTAGAGTCCTTAATCACTCCTTAAAGGAATGTGACAATATTAGGAGGTGGGTTAGGATAGAATTAAGATTAGAATTAGATTTAGCAAGGGTGAATGGGTTGGGATAGGATCAAACCTAGAGTCAAAGTGGTTGAAGTGGGTTAGGTTAGGGGTTCAGAGGAATATTAATGAAATGAATAAAACTTATTTTAATTAATTCAAAAATAGGGATATTAATTATTTAAACATTTAATTGTGATTTAATAATCAATAGGACTATAGCCAATTTAATTAAGTTAATTAGGATAGGGGAATGGGTTCATTTGCAAGTGAATAATTGATTTAGGAGTTTATTTAATTCCTAGTAAATTAATCATTTTAGCCATGTATTTGATTGATTATTTGATTTTGGCTAAAAGTAATTAATTTAGTGGTTTGACCACTTTAGGAGATTAAATTAATTTCAAAAGAATTATGTCACGCAGTATCAGGGTCGTTTGAACATAATTGGGGGTATGATCACACTTAGGGAAAATAGGGTCTATAGTCTTAGCAGACCAAATCTAGGTGGTTACACTTAGATAAATAATGCTGACATGGTTGTGGGATTAATTTGTAGGAGCAGTTTTCACCGTTCAGATCAAGGGAGCATTGGCCTTTGACGGTGGAGTTGGAGGGTTAGTTGACAGAGGTAGAGTGGGGTTTGATTTCAGCAGTTGGTTTAGATTATGTGCCCCGATGGCCTCAACTATGGGCGCATAATGGTATGATGAAGGCCCTAGTGGAGCGATGGGACATCAAAACCATTACATTCCACTTGCCTACTGGAGAGGTGACCATCACATTGGAGGATGTGTGGAGGATCTTGTGGATACCAATATGTGGATTGGTTCTGTAGTACAGGATTGAGGACAGTGAGCATTACATGCAAATTTCTTTTCAGAGATTGATGAGGAGGATTCCTTAAGATCGGACTTGGATGCCATGGCAGCCAATGGTAGGCAGGGGGCTTAGGAGGGTGGTGTTTTTCTTATCGGGTTTGGTTGGGGGAAGGATGCTGGAAAATTTGTTAGGTCACAGTTTTGGGGTGGGATATTTGAGAGTGATAGCAGAGATGCTAGAGCTTGGGATGGTATACTGCTGGGGTTATGTGATGCTTGGGCAGTTATATCATGATCTCCACATGTCTACATACCGTGGGGTACACAACCTAGGGACATGGGTTACATTTTTATTAATGTGGGCATGTGAGCACATTGCAGTACTTAGACCACTACTTCTATGGGAGGTTCGCTAGCTAGGGGAGCCATACGCTTGTAGGTACAGGTTTCCATTGCGATATTCCTCGGTCAGTCAAACTGGCTACTAGAGGAGGATTCTAGATGAGTTCCATATTTTATGTTGGACACCATACAAATATTGTGAGCCATGGGGCTTGAAGGAATGATAGATAGGGGCCGAGGATGGCAGGGAGGAAATGCTTTACTTCTCATTCATCTAGATAGATTTCTACCTAATGGGTAGGACTTTTCACCAGATAAAAATGTATAGGCCCTCTTGGGTTATGAGGCAGTTTGGGTTACAACAGGGGATGGTGGTAGAGGATGGCTTGCATCCTCATGTGAATAGGGAGGTGGGTGTCTGGAGAAGATATATAGATGCACTCATTATGAGGATGACCTAGCATACATTAGTGCCAATGTCTTGGGTGGCACGACCAAATGTGGCCGATGTAGGGACTACCTCTGGCTACGCGACCTGGTGGGTTGCGCAAACACCATTGCAGCTGACAGACCCAACACAAGTGGCTTCCCATGAGAAGCTAACATGAGACATGGATATTGATGACAGTATGATAGTGGGGGATGCCCTAGAGTCATTAGTAGTCGAGGGGAGACGCATGAGAACGCCTTAGTCACAAGAGCACCGGGTAGGTGCCAGACCCGATGTACAGGTTCATGACCTACAAGCACTCGGATAGGCACATGGAAATGGGGGAGGGACAGGTCTAGGGACTAGAACCACCATAGGGAATATCAACATAGAACCCCTACCATAGGTAATCCTGGTAGTAGGGCCCACACATAAAGACTATGATGTACTGGATAAAGAGGTGCAATAAATTAGGGGGCTCTTGGAGATAGAGCGCTGGGAGAATGATACGACACAGACCAAGATAGATAGCCTAGAGATCAAGGTGAGCAGAGTATAGGACCTTACTGATACAAAGAGGGCTCGTGCTGATAGTGCCCAGATTGTCCTAAACACATTATAGGGGAGGGTTGACTTTGGGGAGTTATCCATAGGGGAGGGAGTGCCACAGAATGTGACAATACTGCAGGTAGAGATAGACACTTTGACTAATTAGCTATGGAATTTGAAAGACCATATTGACAAGGACACTAAGTAGGTGATTACATTAACAACAGAAAGGGATGAGGCACGAAGATGTGCCAAGACTTACAGGGCTGAGAGAGACATAGCTCGACAGGTTGCTATTGTAGGAGGGATGGGGAAGGTAATGATAGAGGCCTTTTTTGCACATAGGGCAGGCAAAGAGGCTGTATACTATATGGTTTTATACTATGAGGCAGTTCTTGAGGACTGACAAAAACCCACATACATAGAGCAAACTCACCCTCAAAGTATAGGTAGAGCTTTGCACAAATCAGTGGAGATGCCACATCACCCACTGAGACTAGGGGGAGATGAGGGGCCTTCACAGCTTGCCCCATGAGTTATCAGATCAGCGTGACACAAAATTTTGTAGTTTTTTTATGAGATGTACATGTATGATGACACTTTGGTGCATTTTGTTGTATATTATTTATGGACTTATGTATTTTGGATATGGACTCTATATGATTTATGGTGATGAAATTTATGCAGTGTGATGGTGTTATGATGGTGGTTTATTTGTGATGCATTTATGATGTGTTTTATATGCTTATGTGGATACTGATGTTAGAATAACTAAGCGGGGGGGGGGGGGGGAATCNGGGGGGGGGGGGGTGAATCAGTGGCCTCAAAAATATTCTAATAAATCAACCCAAAAACTTAGTACCACAATATTAAGCCTCTATTTATCTTCAATCCTACAAGATGAATGCCTTCAAATAATCTTAACAACTAACTACTGCTCGGAGTTCACTGTTAAACCTTATTCTTACTATTTACCGATTAGCAGTCTTTCATTTACCAAAAAATAGTAAATTGCTTAGTGTATACTGATCAATCCAGATTAGTTGTGTGTAATGAAAAACACTAAAGTAATGACTCATAAACACACTGACACATGGATTTTTAATGTGGAAACCTTGTTAAGGGGAAAACCACTTGGGACTGGTAACCCAAAATTTTCACTCTTCTGAAGTGAGCTCAGTGAAGATCCAACCCTATTAAAGGTTACAAACACACTGTTAGGTGTGACCTTGTTAGAGAATTTAAATAGAATAGTTTTTCACTTGATATCGGGCATCTCTATGATACCTTCTATGACAAAACCCAGTGTACTTTGTCAAATGGTATCTGGCATCTCATGCTATCTTCATGATCAAACTTTTTGATGCTCCTTGGGATGTATCTCAATACATAAAGGATTGTTAAGTCCTGCTCAGTTAAGAGACTTTTTGAATCAATAGTTAAACTGAAATAGTAAATGATCTATTCACACATACAACTTTAGACTTGCAGATTTTCAAATCTATTGTCTGCATAAATCTCTTTCTCTTTCCTCAGCTTAATTGATCAAGACTGCATGAAGTTGTTCTTCATCAGTTTCTCTCCAGCATCCTCTTTCTCTATTCACTCCCCTAATTCATAATGAATTAGATTGTATCTTTATAGACATGATATCATCATTTCTCACTTCTTGATTTTCTTGTTCTTGGCGTGATCCACAATCTTAGCCAATCTTGCTTTAAAGCTTTACATAAGTTTTATCCCGTAGATTTCTCTTTGAAAACTAGATAAAATAGATTTAAATCTTTTACTTTTTCTGGCTTTAAGTTGTCGATGAAAACAATGTTAACAACCAGTTAAGTCTATCTTTAGCTCCGCTAGCTAAGTATTTTGTCATTTTTGAACTTTAGTTCCTTTTGTTATTTTAATTCTTAGATAGCTTTGGTCAACACTTCTATTCTCCTCGGGCATCTCTGTCGGTGTTGCCTGTCCATCGGGTAATATTGTAATTCTGGCCATCGGTAATGCTTGTGATTCTGCTCGTTGGTAATGCTTGTTAGGTTTCTTGTTGGGGCATCACTGTGGCTTTTCTCTTGGGTTTCTCTGTCCATTGGGTTCCACTAATTATCGGTGTTTGTAGTCACTTAGTGAATGCTGGTCTTTTGTGCATTACTGAAAGCATAATGTTTATCTCTCTAATTCTCTAAAGTCTTTGACACTTTGTATATAACCGATCATATTATATCAAGTTGACATCAATGACAATACAATCCATTAATTGTTTTAATGTCTTGCATTATCTTTCTGCATTTTGGTGACCACCTTAACATGTTCAAACATTTAATCAGTTATATGTCATCAACTGAATCTCGTGTTGTAGGATGCGATTTGATATGATATGCATACTAACATTTTGTGATGTAGAATGTGATGCATTTTCTTTATGATGTATATTATATGTGATTCGACTGATGCAAGATGTGATGCTTATATGATTTATGATACATAATGTATATATGTGGTGCAGGGTGTGGGTTTTCATCCTTTTATATGCATATGATGTGAGGGCAAATGGATCATGAACTAAATGCAATCTATAAATGAAATCTAAAGGAAGGATGTAATGAACTTAATGGACAATGTATGCAAATGGAAATGATTAGTGTAAACTAATGGATTAATGTACTGATGTAATAAATTAAAATGAACTAAATAAATATAATGAAATGAATGTAACTAATGAATCTAATGAGCTTAATGAAATGAATTAAAATGAACTAAATAAATGTAACTAATGAATCTGATGAGCTTACTGAGATTTTTTTTAAAGTGAACTAATGTAGATGAAAATGAATGAATTAATGCAAAGGTAAAATGAAATGAATTAATGTAGATAAAATGTATGTGAATTTCAGGTGGATAAATGCAATTTAATGGATGCAAAGATGCATGATAAATGGGATGTAACTAATGCAATGAATGTTCCTAATGCAAGATGTCCTTGGTGTGATGAGATGACCTTGTGAGGTGGAATACATGCAACACGATGTGGGACAATGAACTCGTATTTTTGTGTGTGTCACTCTATCCAACGAACTCAGTGGATAAACTGTGAAAGGACCGGGTAAGCGAAGTGATTTTGGGAAAGTTGACACTGTTAGAATAACTTAGAGGGGGGTGGTGAATCAGTTAGAATTAGTTTCCTCAAAAATTATCCTACAGTCCCAAATTTCTCCATATGTATACTAAAACAAATTCAATCCTATAAATCAGCTCGATGAAAATGTATTCTATAAACTTAAACTTTCATCAATAGTGTTTACCGAGTGTCAGTAAATTAATACTGTGATTACCGATCTAGGTCAATAAAATAAAGTGTAAAGTAAAATAACAATCCAAAAAATTCATACACATTGACACATATTTTTAACGTAGAAACCCTGCTAAGGGAAAAACCACATGGGACTGGTAACCCAAAATATTTTCACTCTTTTGAAGTGAGCTCGGTAAAGAGCCAACCCTGTTAAAAGTTACAATGCACACTGTTAAATGTGACCTTGTTAGAGGATTTAAAGATAATAGTTCTCTCTTGACCACACATTCACTAGGGGGTCAACAAGAAAACAATCAACATTCTCTGAATATTATAATAAGGACTCACTATGCCACTCGATTAAGAGATTTATCTGTAACAATGGTTAAAATGATACAGTAATAACCTAATTCAAATACAACCCTGATTTGTAGATATTCAGATCTATTCTAAGTAAATAATACCTCTGATCTATTTGTACTTCTTCAGTTCATCTCATTCTTCATACTTGTTCAGCTCTATAATCCTCTTTCCTCTGTCGCTCGGTTATGTCTCCAGAAAAAAATGCTTAGTTCTGTCTTTAACCAGTTTGATCAGTCATGCATAAAATTCGCATGTAAGCATCAAGTGTGTATGATGTGATTCAAAATGAATATCTTGTCTCTTATATAGAAATCATGTATCATTTAATTTTCATCCTTCAGATCTTGCCACTTAATCTCCATCATTTATTTTCCTGCTTGATCCTTCCTCGGCAGTTTTGTTATAAACATGTTTCAATCTCTTTCGTCCGATATTCCTTGAATTTTAATAATCGTTTAATCAAATAACAAACTTTATCTTTTACCTCAAAATCATCAATTTCTAGCTCAGCATCCAATTCATCCTTAATTTGAGTTAATTTCTCGGTCTTAGTATTAACCATGTTGTGTCAGAAATCCCTAGCTCGGTTGTCACTATGCTCGGTATATAGTACATTTTACTCGATTATTACTATCTCTCGGTGTATACTGAACTCTTCATTTACCGACCACATAAATATTGTTTGTTCTAGATCTTCAAATCATAAAAAATGTTTTCACCATAATAATACTCAAATAGGTTGACATCAATGACAATACATTAACTGATAATGTTTATCATCACTTCTAAAACTCGGTTGAATATCAAAAAATGACTTCAAATATATAATCACTTGTAGTTCATCAGACACATGGAAGCTCAGGATGGTGGGATAGGAAATGAAGGTATAGCTTGATAGGATCAGAACCAGGCGGTTATATACAAGTGATATGTACAAAAGATCAAAGGACAAGATAAGGAAGATCTCTTAACCAATGCATTCAATATGTGGAACACCTAGGAAACATGGGCCTGGCGATGGTGGCTAGATTTTGGATGGATGAATTGAGACAAGATTTTAATAGATAATAGTATGGCCCATCATGTGTGATGATTGTTTACTAGGTTTTCCCTACACATACCTGTCCAAGGCACTTGATTGCCAATTTTTCACCATTGGACAATTTTATTTAAAATTTCTTATTTGTTGTTTTGATTTTTTTTGTTATCATCGAAGTGCCCGTTTACCAGGTTTTCACCAAGACAATGATTTTTTCAGGACTTTTTATACTTTTTATGGATTTTTTCAGATGGTTGGGATATACTGCCAGCCTTTAGGCATAGAAGTGTTTGAGATGAATGATGTTGATGGCGTCATTCAGGGGTTTTCCTTCAGGAGTAGAGAGTTGATATACCCCAGAGCCAAAGCATGTTGTGATGATGTAAGGACCTAACCATGTGACATCAAAATTGCCTTTCTTTTATTGATATACGCCTACCTTTTGATTTTCTTTGAGGACCAGATCCCCTACCTGAAATTTCTGTGGGCAGATTTTCTCGCTGTGGATTCTCTTGAGCTAGTTTTGATAAAAAATAAGGTGGTCATATGCTTGTTGTCATTTTTCATCTAATAGGTCTAGTTCTGTGAGCCATGCCACACGATAGTATTCATCTGTGATCAGGTTCTTGTGTGACACACACAACAATGGTATTTTGACATTGATTGATAAGATGACTTTAAAACCATAGACAAGTGAATAGGGAGTGGTGCCTATGGGAGTACAAAATGCCCAGAGGAAGGGGTTGATTTGGAGGTGCCAGTCTCGACCAGTATCATTAACAACCTTTTTTAGGATTTTGAGGAGGGTTTTTTTGGTTGCCTCAGCTTGGCCATTACCTTGGGGGAAATACAAATTGGAGAAGCAATGGTGGATATGGAGGTGTTCACATATATCCTCTACATGCTAGTTTTCAAATGGCATACCGTGATCGGTGAAAATGGTAGAAGGGATGCAAAAACAATAGACAATGTGATAGAGGATGAACTTGGATATTTGGACACCTGTAGTAAGGGTGAGAAAGATTGCTTTGATCCATTTTGTGAAATACTCTGTAACTATGACAATGTACTTGTGTCCTTCTGAGGATAGGGGGTGATCTTACCTGCAATGAGGTCAAAACCCCAACAAGAGAATGTCCATAGGAGCACAATGGGATGTAGATATTGCGTCAGAGCATGGATCAGATTAGCATGTTGTTGATAGGGTAGGAATTTCTTTACTAATTTATAGGCATCTATCAATCTCTAAGTTCTGTTGATGATTAGTGACCAACACTTAGTCATTCAATTAGGCAGTTTTAGATGGCTATCACTGTGGTCGAGCTAAAACTATGCAAGGCCAAGAAACATTGCCGAGCAATTTTTAGTTTGCCTAGTTACATTGCCAAGCTGAGTTACATTGCTGAGCCGAGTAGGAATCAAAGATGTTAAGTGCCAAGCGACAGAGAAGTCAAGTGCCGAGCAGAATAGTTTTTGTATACATGTCTAGAATGATACAAACTTCGAGGATAAGTGATCTGGATGACTTGTATAAGTTTTTTGGGCCGACTTATGTATGCATTTAATTTTCTTCTATGAAGTTAGTCATGCATTTAATTGTTTTATCCTATGCATGACCTATTGTAAACATTAATTGTTATACCATCAAGGTATGGGTATCAGATCTTGACCGTTGATCTAGATCTTGCTATCAGATTTGAACAGGTATATTAGATTACTTCTAAACCCTATTTTGTGTGTGTAAGGAGAGAGTAGACAAATTGTTGAGTGACTGCATTTTGAAGTGAAATGCATAAAGGGTTATTTTGTTAAGAAGCAGAGATCAAGCAGAGTGACAACATAGTGAACAACAGAGTAAAGTTATATCAGATTGTGAGATCTTAGAAGGTACTAGAAAGAGGAGATCTGTCATCAGCATCAGAGTGCATAACGAAGGATCAATACTTGAGACATTCTAATCATTGTATCAGGTGAAAATCCCTTAACAGAGTGGCTCTAGTAGACCTTTCTTTATCTCCTAATAGAGTGCTTACTTGATTGTAAGTTCAAATCCTTTCACAGGGTAGATTGTAATGATCTTAAGCTCTTAACCGGGCAGACCTTTAATAGGGTAGATTACATTTTGTAATCAACATTTGTAACCTTAACAGGTACACTTTATTACTATAGTAGTGGAGAATTTTGCGGGTGTCATCCCCACCCTAGTTTTACCTATTTGGGATTATGGGTTACCAAGTTATTGTGTTATGTGTTAATTATTTCATTGCGTGGATGCTATTTGAGATTACATTAGATTCATATATGTATGAATGTGGATCAATTTTTTTTAAGTGTTTAATTTTGAAGATCTGATTCACCCCCCCTCTCAGTATCTTGCTTTCCCATTATTGTATTTCCAACAATTGGTATCAGAGCACAGTTCTCTAAAAAGGTCATAATCAACTTGAGAATACAGATCTTGAGATGGAGATCTACAAGATGGGTAAAGTCATTGAGAATCAAAAGATTGATATTCAGCTAGCACTACAACAACTTGAGACTGTAAGAAAAGAATTAAAGAAGTCCTTGACTGCAAGGAAAGATTTGGCCAAACTAATGAATGACACTCATTATTAGGAAGAGGACACCACAAATATATTTCAGAATGGAGATTCTACTAAGAGCGATGCAGCAATAGTAGATCTATTGGAAAAGAACAGTGCACTATGTGAACAAGTCAAAAACTTGAAAAAGGAACAAGAAGCCCAATCAATAAGAATGTATGAAGTTGTTGAACATATAAAAGAAAGCCGAAGATGACAAGGCTATGGTAGAAGAAGACAAAAGAATGATGACTACCAGACTTGATGAAAGAACACATGATGTGCAAACAATGATAGTCAATCAAGTAGACATGGAAAATAAACTACTACTTGTGAATCAGGAGATCAGTAGGAAAGACTTGGAGATTGTAAATATTAGATCTGAGAAAAGTCAATTGAAAGATGAATTGAGGTCTGAGAAATAACTTAATAATAGAGTGAATGATCCGAGTGCAGCTATGAGCTACTTTGAACAAGTGGTGGAAGCATCAAGAAGACCTAAAGATTCTTCTAGATTAGGTCACACTGAACAACATACAACCACTGAAGATGGAGAATCATCTAAGACAGGTGAAAGAAGGTATGCAAAGCCGAGAAACATCAAACCTATTTGTCACCACTGTGGCAAACCAGGTCATACAAAAAAAATTTTCCGAAGAAAGAATGGTAAGTCCAATCCGAAAGCTAACTTTAATGGTTATTGCTTTAACTGTAATAAGTTTGGACATCAAGCGCGTGAATGTAAGACAAAGGCAAGAAAAACACCTAGACTCAATGGTAATTTCTATAACTGTCACAAATATGGTCATAGAGCACAAGATTGCAGATCTAAAGGTAAACAACAATGGACATCAAAGGTACAAGATAAATCACCAAGAAAAGGCAATACTTACAATTGGGATTATAATACATGAAATAGTTGTCATTACTGTGGTGAGTATGGACATCTTCTAGAAAATTTCATAAGGACACATTTCAGAGGGAAGTCTAAAATTTGGATGAATGGAAGCCTAGTTTGTCACAGTTGTCTGAAAATTGGTCATACAAGGAAAGATTGTAAGACTAGGGTACCTGCTTCTACAGTTGAGAAAATTAGAGCACAGATGAACAAGACATGGGTTAAGAAGTCTGAACCATGTAGCAGTGAAGCTAATGAAGCTGAGGTCACCCAATCTAATGGATCAGATGATCATATCATCTCCAACTAAGAAAAAAGAGGTATGTAAGGAACTGTATCTAAAACTCTTATCTTACATCAGTTCCTAACATGAAATGTACAAAAGTCCATATTTGTATATGTAAAGATGCACCAGGACATATTTTGAAGACAAAATGCCGAGATGAGATAATTTCACTATAGGTGCCCAGCATCAATCATGGACACTAAGGCCGAGTTCTTTAGTGAGTGCCGAGTTTTGTTGGCCGAGTAAGTTTTATGATGGCCGAGTTTAGTAAGCCGAGTGGGATGCAAGTTGTGTTGCAGCCGAGGACAGCTGGCTTGCACTAACTCAATGGGCAGAATATTCATTGCTTACCTACCTTGACCTTTCAAATTCTATAAAGGATGAATAGTTGACACTTCATTTTTACCTTACAATTTTTACTGTTTACGGAGTGATTGACGTAATTTGCAGAATTGATCTTAAGGAGTTAGCATCGAAGATTTCATCAGCGTGTCGTCAGCAATCCTAAGGTGAAGAGTGTGAAGCGTTACTTGCTGAGGTACTTTTTTTTTCATCTCACAAACCCTAATTTCAAGATCATGGCTGCAAGTTCTTCCACACTAGCTAAGAGTATGGAGGCAAAACCAGAGAAAATTTAGTTAGTATGGAGTGATGAATGTGAACCTCTCAACTTTCGAGCCATTCCCGAAAGTGTGATTCAGAGTGATTTAATAGGAGCCCTCTCATCAATTCCACCCAAGGTACTCATGACCTATGATATTCGATCATGTTATATGGTTAAGATTGGTGAAGTAGGTGATAGTGAAATAAGGAAATCCTACAGCAAATTGTGTGTGAATGGAGTTTTGAAGGAAAAATTCAAACATTTAGCCGACAAAGGGTTAACTCATGCCCTAGATTTTCCACAAGGTTTCAAAGATGAATGGACTAAGGTTATCCTTAGCTGAGTTCATGACATGTGTATGTGGTTGGATAATGGACCATTCAAGATCACCAAAAGCATGATTCATCGAGTGACTGGATATCCGGTAGTGAATGGGAAACAGACCATGAGGGATAACAACAAAGAAAAAATTACACTGAACACTAGAGCCATATGGAACAATAGAGGTATGACTATCTCTACAATTATAGACCTAGAACTTGACTTTGGAGTAAGAGTAATAGCACATAAGTTCTATCAGTCTAGCAGATTGGATAGTGTTCCTTGTACAGTCGTTGATCATCCATGGAAAATTGTTAAGAAGAATCATACATATGATCTTGTCAAGCTACAACAAACACAATTATTTGAGAACCTTGCATCAATCAGAAAGGCTAAGAGCTCATCATGTAAGTTTGGTTCATTACTAGTCTGTATATTTTTCTACATTCAGGATACATTTCCTACATTGGGAAATATTTTTTTGAAAAAGGATAGACCCATTATAGTTCAGATTAGTGAATGTATGGAGAAACTAGGAAGTAATTTCAATAGCATTATGGGGAGCTATTTTGCAGAATTCAAGAAGAGAATGAGATTAAGGACTAGGATTCCTAAGTCACTAGTGGAGAAGCACTATGAAGAAATCTATTTTCTAGTTGATACAGACAACACTTATATCCAGGCTGTAAAACATAGGATAACATGCTTAGAATCATTTCCATATGAAATTAATATTGATGAAGCATCAGCTACCATCATTGTACTCCTAGCTGAAGCAATTGATACTAAAACAGAGAGATTTAGAAATTTTGATGAAACTAAGGCTAAAATTTCTAGAAGTTTGAATGAGGGAACTATGGAGAGGAAAAGAAAGAAGATTGTGAAAAACCTGAAGAAAATGGTTGGCTTGGGTAGTGATGAAGAACCTAAGGATGCACCTTTAGGCTTGACCACTGGACAAGGTGAGGATATATCTACAAAGGAGGAAGCAAGCGCATCAGAAGAGGTTACTAAGATCGCAAAGGGAAGGAGACCATCAATTGTCATAGTAACCAAGCCAAGCAAAGCCAAACCCAAGGTTACACCTCCTATAGCTAATCGTCTGAGGACTAGAGCATCTACTGTTACTTCTCCAATAGAAGTACAAACAAAAGTATATGGTAAGAGGAAAGTTGTAGAAAGTAGTTCTGGAAATAAAGTAAAGGTTTCTCCTAAGGTTGAGCCGAGTAAGCCAACAAAGAGACCAAGAAGGAGACTAAATTTGGGGATAGATAGTGATGAGGAAAAGACAGAAAATGATGAACCCAACAACATACCTACAACAAAATTTAAGAAACTAGCTAGTATTGATGAGGTATGTGACACCTTGAGGAATTCAGTAGGGTTGGCAATTTTTAAGTTCATTAAGTATGAAAAGTTGAATAATGCAGATAGGTACAAAGTATAGGAAGCACTCTTGGATATGATGAGTAATTTCAAATTAACTCCTACAGAGATAGGAAATCATGTGCCCAATGAACTTTATGATTTTCTGTCAAGAAAATGGGAATTTGCACTTGCTACAGAGAGATAGATCAGGGAAGGAACTCTAGCCAAGGTAATACCTGAGTTAACTTCAAAACAAAGAGCCAAATTCATTGAGGATTAAAAGAATAGGTTTGTTCCTAAGCTCAGAGGCTATGCTATTCTGAAAAATGATATTGAAGGTGTAGTACAACAAAGCTCAAGGATTTGGAAAGAGATCTTTGGACTGGCCGTTCCAAAAGACAAGAAATCTAGTGAGGGGACATCTGAGCAAAAGGCAAAAGAAGTTGAAGTAAAGACTACCCCTGAGCCAAAGATAACACAAGATCAAATTTCCATAGAACAGGACAAGACTAGAGATGCATTAGACTCAACTAATTCTATTGATTTGATTGTAGATAGTCCTATGGATTTTATAGTTGATGATCCAAGAAATTTGAATGTCGAGGAATAAGAGATGCCGAGTGGTAAAGACATTGATTCGCCTATTAAGGCAACTGATACTAAAGAAGGGAAGACCACATCATCTGATGAAATAATTGAAGTTGTCAATGATCAGAAAAGTGAAGAGAAACAACAAACAAATGAAAAAGAGGTAACTTCATAGAATCCACCTATTTTAGAGGTTGTGAAAATAGTTTTAGACAGTGGAGTAGGGATGAAGGATACTGCTGATGAGCCTAAAGAAGAAGAGACAGTGCAAGTTTTGGTTGATCTACCACACTCTTCATCATCCACTCCTACAGGTCCTAAAACTGGGAGTATGCCAAACCCACATACAATATTGATAAAATTAAAAGAGGCAATGGATATTGAAACTGTCAAAGGAAAAAATATTATGCTACTGAGCATAAGTTCTCCAGAATTGAAGAAAAAGAAAATCTTGAAGAAGAAGTCTCAGATTCTAGATGTAACATTAGATGAAGTCATTGAGATTCCACAATGGGATCCCAATGAATTATCTTTTAAACAGATAGGGACTCTTCAAGAATTACTTAAAAGGAAGAAGAGACAGGAAGAGTTGAAGATAGAGAAAAAGAAAAAGCAGGTGTTGCATGACATTAAAGACATATTTGCAAAGGCTTTTGACTTAGAGTATGAAATGCCTCAATCTCCAATCATTGATCAACTAGTAAACATTGTATAGAAATTAACTGATGAGGACATAGACAGCAATGAAAAGCTTCTACAATGGTCTAGGAGAAGATTTGAGAGCAAAGTTCTAGAGAAAATCTCAGAAGAGATTGCAACAAAACAGGTTGAACTTTCTATTCTTGTAGAAACTTTAGAGAAAGTTACAACCAATATTTATTCTTTGTATAGGAAATTATGTGATGTTGAATTTTTCACAAAGGATAATCTACAGCTTGTTGAGAAGGTATAGTTAGATTTGAGATCAACTAGCACTAGTTTGGGTAAAGATACTACTTCTAGTTCTTTACATCTTAATAAGTTGATAAATGCACAATGGAGAATAGCCGAGCTTATGGATAAAGATGGTTGAATAAGGGCCAAATTGATAACTATTCAGACAAGCCTGTTGCCTCACTTGGAGGTAATACATAAGGAAATTTCAATTGCAAAGGAGCTATCACAGAGCAATGCAAAACTATCAACTGCAGAAAGTTTAGTGAGTCTAGCTATCGAGCTAGAAATAAAATTGGAAGTTATGAAGATTGCTAAGGAAAGCTGGGATACTACATTTGAATCCACCCTATAGCTTCATAAACAATTTTTGGATAAGTAAAACTTAACCCCACCAGAAATCAGTGGAAAAACAAGGGGGAAGTTGGTAAGGAAGTATGAAAGGATACAGTATGATACATCAGTACAGTACAGGTACACTTGTATATAATTTTTGAAGGCATGTAAACTTTTTGTATGAATTATTCTGAGTATATTCCTAAGGGGAGTACTTAGTGTACTAAGGCAATATTTTGATGAAATGAACGGAAGTAATGATAAGTGTTTTTGCCACTAATATCAAAGGGGGAGATTGTTAATCTCTAAGTTCTATTGATGATTAGTGACCAACACTTAGTCATTCAATTAGGCAGTTTTAGTTGGCTATCACTGTG
>MU224958.1:1133833-1160114 GCA_018584345.1 Thuja plicata | reverse complement strand
TGATGATTAGTGACCAACACTTAGTCATTCAATTAGGCAGTTTTAGTTGGCTATCACTGTGGCCGAGCTAAAACTATGCAAGGCCAAGCAACATTGCCGAGCAGTTTTCAGTTTGCCTAGTTACATTTCCTAGCCGAGTAGGACTCAGAGATGTTAAGTGCCAAGCCACAGAGAAGTCAAGTGCTGAGCAGAACAGTTTTTATATACATGTCTAGAATGATACAAACTTCGAGGATAAGTGATTTGGCCGACTTGTATAAGCTTTTTGGGCTAACTTATGTATGAATTTAATATTCTTCTACGGAGTTAGTTATGCATTTAATTTTTGTATCCTATGCATGACCTATTGTAAACATTAATTGTTATACCATCAAGGTATGGGTATCAGATCTTGATCGTTGATCTAGATCTCGCTATCAGATTTGAAGAGGTATATTAGATTGCTTCTAAACCCTATTTTGTGTGTGTAAGGAGAGAGTAGACAAATTATCGAGTGACTGCATTTTGAAGTGAAATGCATAGAGAGGTTATTTTGTTAAGAAGCAGAGATCAAGTAGAGTGACAACACAGTGAACAAAAGAGTAAAGTTATATCAGATTGTGAGATCTTAGAAGGTACTAGAAAGAGGAGATCCATCATCAGCATTAGAGTGCATAATGAAGGATCAATACTTGAGACATTCTAATCATTGTATCAAGTGAAAATATCTTAACAGAGTGGTTCTAGCAGACCTTTCTTTATCTCCTATTAGAGTGCTTACTTCATTGTAAGTTCAAATCCTTTCACAGGGTAGATTGTAATGATCTTAAGCTCTTAACTGGGTAGACCTTTAACAGGGTAGATTACATTTTGTAATAAACATTTGTAACCTTAACAAGTACACTTTATTACTGTAGAAGTGGAGAATTTTTTGGGTGTCATCCCCACCCCAGTTTTACCTATTTGGGTTTCTAGGTTACCAAGTTATTGTGTTATGTGTTATTTATTTTATTGTGTGGATGCTATCTGAGATTACATTAGATTCATATATGTATGAATGTGGATCAGTTTTTTTTAAGTGTTTAATTTATTAGATCTGATTCACCCCCCTCTCAGTATCTTGCTTTCCCATTATTGTATTTCCAATAGCATCATGTTCCATTTTAGGCTAGTAGTATCCTGCTCTTAGAAGCTGTTTAGCTAAGACCATGCCACTATTGTGGGCACCCCAGATCCCAGTGTGTACTTCTTGTAAAGCTTGGGTGGCCTAGTTTCTATCTAAACACCTAGCTGAGAGAACATTGTGATAGCCCTGACGATATAGGGTATTGGGTACGGGAGTGTAGCAGGAAGATCTGCAAATGGGGTTCTGGCATTGGGTGTTTGTGAGGTGGGGGGTATGATACCATTTTTTAGATAATCATGGATGTCGTGGTAGCATGGGGACTAGGGATGAATAAGGACACATACCCTTTTGGAATCGATGTCTTCCTAAATGGGTGTGTGAGTTGCTCAAGTAAGAATTCATTTTGTGTTTTATCCCAAGGAATCTCTAGGAGGGAGCCAATAGTAGCCATTGCATCCACAACCTTATTCTGTAATTTAGGCACTTAGGTGATTTGTAAGTTTTGGAAGTGTTCTTTCATTTTGTTGACCATCTCTTTGTAAGGTAACAAATTGTCATCCTTTGTCTAAAACTCATCTAGGACTTGCTTGATGATGAGTTGTAAGTCCCCAAAGACATGTATCTATGTGATATTCTATTGGATTTCCATTATGAGCCCAGTGATGAGAGCTTCATATTTTGTGATGTTATTTGTGTAGGGAATCTTAATTTGAATGATTTGGGGATGTAGTCACCTTGAGGAGTGACAAAGAGTATTCCTACCCCTGAACCATGAGTTGTGTAGGACTTGTCAAAATAAAGCTTCTAGGTTGGCTCTTCTTCGACCATGCATAGATGTTCATCTGGAAATTCCATGACCAAAGGATATGCATCCACTAATAGTGCTTCTACTAGCTAATCTTCTATAACTTACCCCTTGATTACTTTTTTTATCTACATATTGGATGTCAAATTTGCTTCGGAGCATTACCCATTTTTCCATGCGACCTGTGAGAGTAGTCTTGGAAAATAGGTACTTGAGAGGGTCCACCTTGGAGATGAGCTTTACCGTATGACTTAGTATATAATGGAGAAGTTTTTGAGTGGAAAAAACCACTGCCAGGCATGCTTTTTCCATAGGTGAATAGTTGAGCTCATATCCTACCAGTGTATGACTGATGTAATAGATGGATCTTTCTTTTCCATTGTCATCCTGCTGAGCTAGGAGTGCCCCTAGTGCCATAGTAGTTACAGAGATGTACATGATTAGAGGTCTTCTTGGTGTTGGTGGTACCAAAATGGGTGGGCTTGTGAGGTATTCTTTGATTTTATCAAAGTTTCTCTAACAGAGTGGATCCCATTTAAAGTTGATGTCTTTTCGTAATAGGTGAGTGAATGGATGACACTTATCCATGAGTTGAGAGATGAAGCGACAAAAAAATTACAACTTTCCTTGTAAACTACATAATTTTTTGAAGTGTTCTGGGTAGAGGCATTTCCATGATAGCCTTGAATTTCTTTGGATCTATCTCTATGACTCTTCTTGATACAATGAATCCTAATAGCATTCTTGATGTGACCCCAAAAACACACTTCTTGGGATTGAGCATCAAGCCATAGTGACAAAGCCAATCAAATACAAACTCTAGTACATTTAGGTGGTCTTCTCTTTTTATTGACTTGGCCCGGATCTCATCCACATAGTCTTCAAGAATTTTTTGGATCATGTCGTGAAAGATAACAGTCATGGCTGTTTGATAAGTTGCCCCTACGTTCTTTAAGCCAAATGGCATCATATTGTAGCAGAAGGTGCCCTTAGGGGTTGTAAATGTCATCTTATGCTGATCTTCTTCTATATAGATCTAATTAAATTCAAAGAAACCATCCATGAGAGACAACATCTCATGTCCAGCAGTGAGGTCCACTGTCATGTCAATATTTGGCAGGGGTAATCATCTTTTGGGCATGCTTTATTGAGATCCTGAAAGTTTATGCATATCCTGATTGATTTGTCTAGGTTGGATACATACACAATGCTGGAGATAAACTCAGAATAGTAAATGGAATGAGTGATCTTAGCTTGGAGGAGCATCTCTAATTCTGCCTTGACTAATAATGTTACTTTTGGATGCATCTTTTGAAGCCTCTATTTCATTGGTTTGATATTCAAATCCACTGCTAGATGGTGCACTACAAACCCAATTCTAAGCTAGGAATGTGAGAATAAGACCATGAAAATTGGTCTATGAACTCTCAAAGGATAGAAATGAGGGCTAGTTCTTCACCTTCTGATAATGATATTGTGATGTAAGTAATTCTTGGATTCTCCTAAGTGCCCGGGTTGATAGGCTTTGTTTCTTCTATGAGAATGGATGAATGCTCATGCCTGTAATCATGGATGAGAGGAAGAGGAGGATCTTCATCCCATGGTGCTTCAAAGATGTTTTCACCTGTGGATATGCCCTTTGTTTTTACATTTTATGATCAGATAGCGCCCAGAGGGGTTTTTTCCAAGAGATCCATTTTTCTCTTTTTTATTTTTATTTTCACTTTTGCGGTTGAAGACCTCCTCTTCTCCAAATTATTCTTTAAGATCTAGTTTTTAGACATGTTCTAAATCATGCCCCCATTCATTTTTTGTTCTATTGTCTCCATGAATCTTAGGAGTACATCCTCACTTTGGAATTCATCAATGTGTATGACACTTGGTTGGTCCCAGTCTATGAGTTCAGGGTGGACAAGGAGATGGTCAATGAAATTGATGACAATTTGGCAGAGGACAAAGTTGCCCAAGAAGGTTTCTTCATCAAGGACATCACTGTAGGATCTCACAATTTTCTCTTCTGAGATCTCTTAGACTTTGACAATTTCACCGACGGTATTACAATAGGTGTAGCTATTTTCATTGGTGCTCCCAGTCATGTCGAGGCCAAAACCTAGTCCTTGAATTCTTGGAAAATGGGGAGGCTCAATGGGAGCCTTCATTCCACTCTCCTCATAGCCTAAGTTGCCTCCTTGGTAATTCCACTTCTCTGTTCCTAGCTTGCGGGAGTGTGGGTATTTGTTTTTGAAATATCCAAGGATATTTTCATCAAGGGCCTAAGGATCCCGATATAACCACCTGTTGATGTCAGGTTCCATTTCCTTGTTGTTTAGGATTCCATTAGACATGAATGTAGAGGTGATCAATTATTTTGGTTTTGGATCACTTTCTTGGGGTGATTATTGATGGGATGGGCATCCTTGTGTGTTTTGGTCCATAGGCAGGGCCCCAACTACAAACATGTCTGATAAGCTATATTCACCACAACCTCTATTGTTTATCTTGATAGTGGAGAGTCTGGATGAGAGGATAGTTTATAGATCAGCCTAGGATCTAGTATAACTGATGATGGAAGTACCGATGTCAATTCTAGGACAATGAGTCAAATGTGGGAAGGAAGCCTCCAACGCACGACAGTATGAAAAGGGCTGGGGGTCTACACGGATGGTGATTTCAGTGCCATTGTTTGGGAATTTGATGCACTGATGGAAGGTGGAGGGAATGGCCTTCATGTAATGAATCCATGGGCATCCAAGGAGAATGTTCAAGGGGAGGTCAAGATCAACAACATGGCAGATTGTGTCTTGCATTGATGGGCCCAACTGGATGGGCAGTGAGAAGGTACCTTCGGATGTGTGTTCTAGATTTTCATAAGCCTTGATGGTAATGAAAACATTAATTATGTATGCTTTGGTATACCCCAATTTTTTGATGAATTTCAAAGTGCATAAATTAAGGGCCAAACCATTATCTATCACGACTTTTGATGGAAAAATATTTAACCCTGACGACAATGCAGAGAGGGAGGTTGTGGTCAGGTTCGACAGATGGCATGTCTATTGGTTTTAAGGAGATCCCACAAGATGTGGATAGGTGACCAACAAGGTTTTGGTTTTGGAACTGGGTAGGGTAAATGTTGCTGGGGACACATGATTCATATAGAGCTTTATCAAGGATTTCTTGGTGGATGGGCGAAGTGTAGAGGAGATCGAAGATGGAGATTTGTTCAAGAGTACTCCCTAGGTTTTCTAATAAATTTTATTGTGTTCCAGTATATGGATCAATATTAACACCTATGATAGATATTCTTCCTCAGTGAGTGGTGACTGCACACTGGCTATCTGCACCCTTGACATGAATTACATTGACCGAGGGTTCTACTTGGGATATACAACTAACGAGTTGGTCATATTTAATATATGCATTGGTATATTCATTTTTAATGACATGATCTCCTTGTTTTCCCTTCCTTGGTTTGAGGGTTGAGTGGGATTGGCAGGTCCTTTACCATAATTGTGTTTAGGAAACACATTTTGATAGATTTGCAGGCTAATATTTGGTGACGGTTGGGGGGGGGGGAAATCTACTGTGATCTCTTCATGGTCGATGAGGTCTTGGATGTAATGCTTCAAATTCATGCACTTTAATGTAGCTTATCCTTAACATGATGGTAGTCACAGTATTCATTGTCTTTGTACCATGTAGGTTTTGGTGTTGATTCGTCAAATGATTTTGGTTTATAGGTATATAATCAGATTGGCCTTATCCATTCTATGGAAGATGACATCTATGGCTTCACCCAAAGCGGTGAATATTAGCTTTCACACATTTTGGGCTTGAGGTTTTGTTTATCCATGCAAGACTGATATGACATTCTTTTGGTTCACGGGAGTTTGGTAGTTTGGCTGATAATTTTTCCCAGGAGGAGGATATGTTGGTGCGGCCTGTTGGCATGTGTTTAGTATCTATAGCATCGTCGGTCACAACACTCTTGTTCATGTTCCAATAATGGGATCGATCATTTTTGGGTCTGTCATGATGATTTTATTTGTATAGCTTGATGGTTCCATCGTCTATGAGACCATTTTTGAGGTCCATTCCTTTTCCTCTAATTTCTTGGTATGTTTGCACTAGTTCATGCAGATATGGTGTGCCAGTTTGGGATGAAGATTGTCGATGAATATATTTATAAAATATTTCTTAGGAGGTTGGTATGAAAATATTGTGGTGAAGCCTTGCCACATCTAAAGGTAACTTGTCAATCTTTCACCTCCTTTTTGCTTGGAGTTGCACAGGTCTAAGAGAGATAGTTCATTCTCAATATGATGTGCATACTGGGCTACGAAATTTTTGAGATAGTTCTGAAAATGTTGTCATTGTGTCATAGGGGATTTTGTAGAACCACTCAAGAGCTATCCCTCCCAATTTTTTTTGGAAGAGGCCCATGAGAAAGTTATTGTTGTATGCTACCTCTCTCCATGCTATGTAAAATTCTTTAACGTGGCTGATGGGATCTCCCTTCCCCCTGTATTTATCAAATTTGGGAGTCTCAAAATGCTTGGGGAAGGGTGTGGCTATGATGGATCCATCAAAGGGATAGGGACACACCTCCTAAAATTTTAAGGTCTTGGTTTTGGTCCCTTCTTGGAGCTTCTTAAGAGAATTCTTAATTTCTTCCCATTCTTAATTGACAGGTGGTGGAGTAGGTGCGCCTAGTGTATTGGAGTTGGGCACCTGATATGGGTCAAACATAGCTAGTGAGTATGGGTTATTTTGTGGGGGATATTAAGGTGTGTGATAAGGGGATTGGTTGATGGTGTAAGCAGGTTGCAAAGGTGGCAACTGTGGTTGAGAGAGGTATTGTTGGGGGATTGAAGGTAGATTCTGTCGTGGTTGCAATGGTTGCTAATAAAAGGGGTGTGTTTACTGGGGCAGATAGGTTGGGTGAGCCTGGGTTGGACTCCCATAAGATGTTTGCATGGTGACACTATTGTGCATGGGATATGTGATTTGGCCCCTAGTAGAAGGAGCGAGGTAGTTGATACAAGAGGGGATGCTTGTTTGTTGAGGAGGTAGGATAGTTTGCGATGCCGCAGAAGGATGCATGACCAAATAATTGGTGTAGGTGGGTTATTATTTTTGGATGGGTTGCACAATGGGCTATGTGGTGATAAATGGGTTGATGAATGATTGTTGCGCTTGGGAAGTGGCTGGGTTTGTGCTATTGGAATGCGTTGGTATCACAAGTGCTTATAGGGAAACCTTAGAATAGCTCGAAGTGGATGATGAGGTATCTTGCGTGGTTTGGCCAACTTGGGAGGCTTTCTATGAAGATGTTGGGTTGGATTGTGTATGTGCAAGAGGTACTAGGATATTTTGTGAGGGTATAGTTGGCTGAGCATGAAATGCGGGCCCTTGTGGAAACAAGGGTTGGTTAAAGGCCCCTATGGGTTGCATACCCATAGTAAATTGTGGTTGTTTCTAGTTTAATGTAGGTATGATAGGTGGAAGGGATGTTGGTATTGAGGTGTTTTTAGTTTGCATGACTTGTGGTTGTGAGATGATTGGCTGGGTATTGATGGTTTGAGAAATGGTTGATTATGTGTTGATTGGTTGAGGGCCAACCATAGGTTGTGAAACTTGAGAAGCAATGAGTTGGATGGGTTGTGAAGGTTGGATAGGTTGTGATGGTTGGATAGGTTGTGATGACATAGGTGGAAAAATATTGGAGGCTGATGGTCCCATGATGGATAATAGTGTTGGTTGTGCCATGGTATGTACTATGGGTTGAGTGGCTATGGGTGGAGCAAATGAGGTATGAGAGATGTAACCTGGGATGTCCTTTGAAGTGGCCCAATGATTTATTCTACCATGGGATGTAAAAATTCACTCTAAATGGATAAGGTTGTGGGATCCATGGTAGTAGAAGTCCAAGTGGTACTTGGATTCCTTCACACTGAAAGTCTACCAAGACGGTGTGGCTGTTGTGTCCTATAATGATGCTGATCATGTGCATATGTCCAGGATGAATCATGAATGCTTCCATGGAACTTATGGTTGGAATCTAACCTGGGTCAGCCCATACGTGTTTGTTTGGTGCTTGGTTTCCTGGATCAAAAGTCACCATGGTGTTGTTAGGGCCCACTGTAAGATTAGATGAGCTAGTGGCGAGATTAGTGTCCATTTCCTTCCTCTTCTTGGATTGATTTTCGGGTGGAATGAAATGGATGTCCTAAAGAGATGCAAGATGCTAAGTGGGGTGTAAGATTAATCCTAGATGACTAAGGGAGATGGTGTAATGATTTTGGGATTTTAATGTTTTGGATGACGATGCTAAAATGATGGGGGTGCCTTAAGGACCTAAGGATGACTTGGTGTAACAAAAGGATTATGAGTTGCCTTCCCTAAAGAAATATTAAATAGATGTGATTGTGTCAACCTAAGACAGACTTATGGTCTTCAGAAGACAAGATTCTTTGTCAATGTAACCCAACCTTTTGATCAAGGTGATGAGGCCAAAAGGACAAGATGAGCTACCCTAAACAATCCTTAGTCAAGGGAGTCTAATGATGGATTCTTGATAGGATATGGATACTGTGCAAGTCAAAAGGATATAACACCAAGTGAAGGGTATGTTTTTTATTTTGATTCTTTTTGGATGATGCTAGCATAAGGTTTGGATTACTGCTAGGATGATGTTTGGATTAATTGGATTTTTCTATATTGATTGGGTGATGCATCCTAAGAATGGACACTAAACTGATTGTCCTAAGATAAATGAAATAAGAAGAGGAGTACACATGGATTTAGTGATTTGCAGATAGTCGTATTGCTTGAAGTTGAAAAAGGCACGGTTCAAATGATACTTGGTCATGAAACTTGAAAGCTTGTTATCGTAGATTACTTTGTCATATTCCTCATGTGTGTGAATCTCTTGTTTGATGGAATCAACGATATGTTGGTATTTCTTGGCTTGAAGAGTGGTGGTCTTTTGTTCTTTGTATACCAGTGGTAATTGATTTTTGAATTTCTTGTGTTTTCCAGAATCTGAAATGTCCCAAGAACGAATGTTTGTATGGTTGCATGTGTGGTTTTGAAAATCTGCAATCAGGATTCTTTGAACAAGTTCTTGAGAAATGTTTATTTGTTGATGAGGACTTAGTTGTATGTGTTCAATGGAAAGAACAAGTTTCAATCATACATCAAAGGTATTGACTATGCTAAGTATACCTTGATTCAAATAGGAACATTCATGTGTCTGAAAATAATCCAAAAAGGGACAAAGTAGACTTGAGGGATACAAGCAAGTGTGACGTGTCTAACGAAGATGAGATTTGTGTATTTTTCAAGTCACCAATGTTTTGAGAATAATCAAGCACATGCATACCTAAGGAAATTGTCTTAGCTTGAAAATATTAGTCCGCAAACGTAGGTATACATGAGAGATAATCAGAATATGACCATCACCAAGCACGCAATGGCTCTAGTCATGATGTCATATTGTCTGACTCCAAACGCTCAAGGTGGCACAAATGTGGGAGTGATCTTGGAGAGGTTACTATCCTCCTTGCACAAACATTTTCAAACTTTCAGAGTTGAATCATGCAGGCTTCTACTTTAAAAGTTCTTAGTATGGATCTCCATTTGGTTATGTCTTTTGTGTCCACACAAGCGCGATTGAGGCGTATAGCCCCACAAAGCACCTTGGCACAAGAAGTCACATGAATTTGATTGAGACCTCGCGGCCCTACTTTGTGTTAGGCATGAGCTGAGTATAAGCTCAAATGATATCCAACTCTCAAGGCTTTGGCACCAAAGAGTGAATTTTTTTAATGTGAGTTGGAGCGGTGTGGCTTACACCTTGTTATCACCTGGGTCATTCCCGAGAGATTTTTCCCTCAACCGATAGGCCCATCTAAAGGATTAACTTGAAAAGCATGGATTAGTGATGAGAGAGGTCTAGATTTTTTATTTTACCATAAGGGGAAAAGAGCATACTCTCCTACCCGATGTCGCTTTCTCCCGAACACTTAAGGATGCAGTTAATTCCCCACAAGATTACTTGTCCAAAATAAATCAAGTATGTTTAGGTTTTTGATATTCCCAAAAGGGAAGAGAGCATAATCCCCTAATACTTGATTCGTCTCACACAAGAAACCTTCTAATTAAGCTAAGTTCCTAGAAAAATACTAATCAAACATGATCATTTGGTTGATTCAATTTAGGCAACGTACAAGACAATGTGAGTAGTTTTGATCAATTTATTTGACAAGCGAGTTGCAAAAAATATTGATTAGTAGTTTCTTATGTTTGTGGTCTTCGAAATGCGTCCCTAATCAAGAAAGATCACTTAAAACATCATTAGTAACCACAAAAATAAATATTTCTAGGTGCAGACGCTGGTTGTAGGAAGAGACGCCGATTATGTAAACTGTATTGAGATGACAAAAATAGAAAGAACACATAAAATAGCAAAATGTTTATACCAGGCGGAGACATTGATTCGCAGAATGGAGACACTGAATGGTGTTTCTGCTGGATCAACGTATGCATAGACGCTAAATCCTGGACCAACATATACGCCTATTGTAGCTTGTAAAACCAAAATGTAACAAACAAGATGTCAAAACAACCTTCCTATCAAGCCAAATTTGTCAAAAAAGTTGAATTTGAGCCTCCCTATGTTGTTAAAAGAAAAGTGTCTTAAAATTTTTTTACGTTAATGATCAAATTACAAATTTTTAGCATTAGGACCCCCTATAGAATTGATTATTGTCATAAAACATAATGCTAAATTCCTGTAAAATATCAAAAAACACTAAAAACCATGCAACCAAAGATGTTATGAATCAAGAAAGTGTTAGGGAGGTTCCCCAACGGAGATGTTATTTCTAGGTGCAGACATCGGTTCAACATAGAAATTGAAAAAAAGTTTAGGTAGAACCGACATATGCCTAGATGACTCTGCATAACATCGGAGATGTTGATCTGAGAGTTTGGCAAGATTGTAAAAAAAATGGAGGAAGTTTCAAGAAATATTTAGGGAAGTAGGTCCCACTGGGTGTGCCAAAATGTGTATGAGGAATTCTAAACACCTAAAACTTGTTGGGAGAAAGCTCAAACATACATGATTAGTGGGTTATCACATAGAATCAATTCAAATCATGTAGAAAGCAAGCAAACAACATCAGAACTCCAAATAACATCAAGATTGAGCTAGACAAAAGTGTTGCAATCTATTTTACTTGTTTGATTTTCTCATTTAGATTAGATGTGTATGTGCTCTCTCAAACACAAATGAAAAGGATCCCTAATGCAAGGCAAATGTGAATGCAAGATTGTAAGAAAGGAAGAGATTCAAGAGCTAGTATGAAGAACTTGTCTCAAATCCTTCTCAAAGATGATCTAAGCTATGTAAATGGTATGCAAATGCAAGATAGTAACTATGATTCATTCACCAAGATGATCCTAGCATGTGATTTCTAAGTGATTTAAGCAAAGAAGCATGAAATTAACAATGAAATTCTAAAAAAATTCTAGCATAATAACAATGCACAATTGAGAGATCAAATGCAAGAGGGGAAGGCCACTATTTATAAAGTTTTGGAGGGAGGGAAGAGGCTTGGATGAGGTGGAACCTATGTGGCATCCACATAAGAGACACATATGTGACACATAAGCTTGGAGGAGAGGTCAAATTGAGCATCAAATGGTTTGTGAGGCTCAAGGTTTCTCACACATGTGTGAGCAACCTTGGAGAAAGGAGTGGGGGAGAAGGTTGTAAGAGCCATTAAGAGAGTTGGGTGGCTCTCTTGGGAGGAGTTTCTCACACACGTGTGAGCATTCCATTAGTGCTAAAAAGGTTAGGAAACACACCTTAAGTGTGATTAGTGTGTATTTAAGTGGGAGAGTAGGTTTATTAAGAGGAATATGTAGGGTAGGGTAGGAGTAGAGTAGGCTTAGGGTAGGTTTCTATATTGGATTAGTAGGTATTTATTCTAGGCTTAGATTAATAATTAAAATTAGATTTGAATTTAATCTCGGTTTAGAGGAATTAGGAATATGGAGGATTTTGATAAATATAAATTTCGGAAAAGGGGAATTTTGAGGGAATGTATTTAAATAAAATACAATAGGATAGTATTTTGATTGTATGTAAATACTAAGGATGAAGCCATTTAATCAAATTAAATAGTTAGATGAATATCAGGAAATTAATAATTAAATTAATATTTTTGGACATCTACAGTCATATATAAATGATCCACAAGAGGTGGTTAGTTCATGTCCTTAATTTGAAGAGGATACTGGAAATTAGTCCAACAAGATGTACATTTCAAATATCTAGTGAGAAAAAAATTAAAACTAATGACTTGTAAGATATCTAACCCAAAGTGTTTGATAATGAACACGATAAATCTTATATAACAACTAGTAGGATTTTTAGTAGTGGATAAATTAGAAAATTCTTGTGTGAATCCGTGTTGGGCCACAAGTTTGTCATGTGATTATGTAATATTTATTTTTCATGTTTTTTAATTAGATAACGAGGGAGAGGGCCCTGGCCCCTTACAAAGAAAGATAAACATTCAACACAATAGAACAAACAACACACAAAGAAACATATCAGAAAGACCTCACTTCCCCAAGAAGAAACTAAATTAGATTTTAAAAAGGTACTCGCAACCTTTCAGGGTTTTAAAAATCCCCCCTAAACCTTCCCTTCTAGAAATAAACTATCCAAAAAAATAGAACAAGGATGGGAAAAACCCATCCTACCACAGAACCTCCTAGGCAATAAAATACAAGAAGAGGGGGGATTTTTCCAAGGTTCCCCTAACCTTTAAAATGGATCTAGAAATAACATCTAGAGCCCACCAGCTACTCCAAAATAGGAATTTCCATCAACAAAAAAATCCTCAACTGTAACACACCTCTCAACCTTGATAGAAGAGGGTCCCACCTCAATAGGGGTACTAGAAAAGGAGATCAACAAAATGGAAAACCAAATAGACATTGTGCATATATTTGAGCAAATGTAGTCGGGAGAACACCACATAAATAAATCATCATCCTCCTTCCACAAGAAGATCTTCACCTCAAAAGGAGAAGCCCCCACCTCAATTAGGAATAAGAAAGATAAAACCACAAGCAGAATGCACTATTCTCACAATAAAGTCACCATTAGAGACCCCACCTCTATAGGGTCAACTTCACCTCCATAGAATCCATATATGAATAAGCCTGGCTAGAGGTAGTAGAAGACCAACCAAGAAGAAACAAGAAGTTCTAGGCACCAAAGGAGCTAACACAAACTCTACAAAGAAAAAATCCAACTAACAAAAAACTATTACTTTAACAATCCCTTGAAAATTGCTAACATTTGTCTAGCCACGAACAAGAGAAAAGCCACCAAAAATAATGAGAAACCCCAACATGAAGCATCACCTTTGGGAAAGTGCCAAAATTGACCCAACATAAACAACACCCACAAGACCCAACAAACCTCCAAACTTCTCTCTAAGAAGAGAAACCATCCAAAGATCAGGGGAAAACACAAAACCTAATTCCCAACACCAATTGGCACTAGCCCCAGCTAGAAAGTTCATAACCCAAGATGCCAACCTAGACATAGCCAAATACTGAGAAAAAATAGAAGTGCCACCTGTACGCCTCTTTTCATGATTTGTGGTTCCTAAGCTTTCTAAAGGCAAGGGTTAGTAGCAAAGGTTTTACAAATGATATAAATCAAGCACACAATAACTACCAAAATGAATAACTTGAAACGTAACCAATAAAATGTACAAGAAATGAAAGGAAAACAAATAAATGCAAACCCTAAAGTGCTTGAAGTTTCTATTTTCTCTCTACTCCTTCCGAAACATTGTTCTTGATGCTCAGTATTGGTGTGGGCAGCGTCTATGACTTGAGAAACATCGAGAATTTGCTAATTGAAACAGGTGTGTGATCACAAGATGGCTTGAATTCTAGAATCAAACTGACATAGTAATGGCACAAGAGAGCTTGAAATCCTGGATCCTTCAAATGGTTATGAAGGGTTTATTATATAGGAATTGGGGATGAAGTGAACGGTTGAGATCAATCCAAGAGATAGGGAGATGAACGGTTGAGATCAAAGGGAACTGGAGAAGCCATCAGTAAACTCCACCTCTTCATTTGGTAAAGAGGAGATAGAGTTTGGTTGACTGAAGAGATAATTGCGAGTTACCTTTTGAACTGAAGAGGTGGGTGAAGTAACCCATGTGATCTGATTGGAGTTATCTCTTTGAAGATAAATGAATATTTAATTTATTTATTTTAATTAAAGTTTTCAACATGTGAGATAATTAAATTCTTTTTGATTTAGAATTGCTTTATTTGATGAAATTAAATTAATTTAATTGGAAGAATTTAAATAGTAAGTTTAAATATTTGAATTTAAACTATAGGAAATTTAATTTAATTAATTAATTAATGGTAATTAATCAATTAAAGGTTAATTAATTAAATAAAATTAAGTATTTAATTAATTTTGCGAATTTGATTAGATGATTTGGGGATTGATTTTTAGAGGAAAATAGATGATTAGTTAATGATTAAAAAACAATTAATTAATAGATGAAAATTAGTATTTTTAATGTAAAGTTGCAAGCCTGTCCATTTTAGGGTGTCTACATTTGCCCCTCTTTGATGCGATGTGATTTGTCATAGTGTGTCAAAGATTCTTTTTGATCCTGCCCTAGCTTGCCCCATCGATAGTAGGTGTATTTATGTCCCCTCAATAAATTTGAGCAAGAAGTCTTGAAATGAGCGTTAATTTGTTGAAATCGCCATTTCTGAATCTGGGTATCTGACTGATTTGGAAAATGCTTTATATTGCCCCTGATATTGCCTATGTAAGTTTCTGGGGATTGGGAAGAAAAAATTGGGCCTCCTTTTGAAATTAGGGTTTGTGGTGACTTCCTATAAATAGCTAAGAGAGCCATTCATTTGTCACATTGCCTTCTTGGAGCTCTTGATTTCCTGGTGAGTTAGCCTTTAGTTTTCTGTGCTTTTCCTCCTGTTTTCATGCTATTGTAGGCCTTCCTGGAGTCACACACATTTTTGACTGGGTCCGGATGTATCAGAGACTAGCTGGTGTAGGACATCCGGTGAGTTTTCTTGATTTGCATGTCATTAATGCCCTCATTTATTGCTTTGAAAATTTGTAGTTTTCTAAATTTTTCACTTAGGTGCCGCAATCGTCTGCGGTTTTGCCATAATTACAGTTTAAATGCCACAATTTCTGGTTTAGTACCGCAAATGATAAAAGTGCCACAGTCACCTTGTTTTAATTTCGCAATTGCTCTTAGTGTGCCGCATTTGAATGTTCTGTTTCACAATCACATAAGTGTATCACATTTCTAGGTTTTATTACCGCAATTGCATTTTTGTAACTGTTTACCTGATTTCTTCATCTCATATATGCCTATATTCATTTCTAACACTTTCTTGTATGTCTGATACTGATATATTTTTGACTTATTGTTGTGTGCAGTTCACCAAGCATATTCTGCGCTGTCGAGAGTCGAGACCGGCGGGTCTTGTTTACAGGTTCCAACTCTCGGAGGATGAGAGGTCAGTACTTAGGGACCTAGGATTGTATTGGATATGCTATATGCTAGAGATAACGACCAACAAGGTTCTGATCTCCACTCTTGTAGAGCTTTGGCATTCAGAGACATGCACTTTCTGGTTACCCACTGGCGAGTGTACTGTCACATTGGAGGATGTGTACCGCATCCTCCAGCTTCTGATCCAGGGTGTGCTTGTTGAGTATGCCACCCATTCTGGTATTGTTTCTTTAATGGAGCTCTCTGGATTTCCTTGAGATCAGCTTGGGTTGTCTAGTGCTTATGAAATTCCATGGTCCAGATTTGGTTTGGGCCTTGACAAACTATCCACCTTACTAGGCAGTTTGATTTGTGGCATCTTACGCCCCAATCATCGACAACTTGGATTTTCTATCAGCTTTGGTACTGTGCTATAGAGTATGGTCAGGGACTGTACTATTTTTGCTTGGGGGCCATGCATGTTGGCTCACATTCATTTTCATATGTTCTATGCGGCTTACCTTAATGGTAAGTCACTCGGCTGTGGTGCGACCCTGCTTCAGATATGGGCATGGGAGCACATAGCTATTTTCTTCCCTATTGGTACATGTGCTTTTCCAGTTGATAGGCCGTATGTGTATATGTACAATGGAGCCATTGTTCAGACCCACATGGGTCATTTGGTGTATTGGCATCAGTAGCTGGATATGATCCCTTATTTCATATGGAGGCTGTATAGAGATTGCCATGTTTGGGATGGAGAGGAAATTCATCTTCCCTTCTATTGGTAGCGTAGATATCTTATTGGTCATGTGACTGACCATGTTCACATGATTGACTTTCACAACACCAACAGGGTGTTGCGTCAGTTTGGGGAGCGACAAGACGTGTTTGATTCTTATGCTTACTTTGCTCGCAGGTCGAGAGACTCTTCTGTCTGGGGTGGTGTCGTATCACTTGATGCTACCTGTACTGAGTTTGCAGGGTTACTTCCTATGGTGTGGACATGGTGATTAGCCACTATTGATGCAGGTTTGTTTTTTCTTCATATCTCTTGTTCAGTTTCTTTTCTGCTCTTATAAACTATCCGCTCTATGTGACATTGTCTTTTATCAGATATGGTTCTAATATTTGAATTTGATCTGTTTGCAGGCACTACTCCCCAGTTCAATGCTCATTGGGCCCAGACTTGACCAGTTGCACTCACAGATGTCTCTCATCCTATTGCTGGGACACTCACGAGGAGGCACCGTCAGGTACGCCAAGGGAGGGGAGGTCAGGATGGAGGGAGGGATGGTAGTCGGGATAGAGGGTGGGGTGGAGGTCAAGATGGTGGATGGGATGGTGGGAGAGATGGTGGTAGGGGGAGGGGAGATTATGGGAGAGATGATCTCAGTCCAGGGGGTGCAGGTGGTGGAGTGAGGACCAGAGGTGGGGGGAGTGGCGGTCCTTCTAGTACTCCAAGGGTTGGCTTGAGTACTATATTGGAGGATGAGGAGGCGATGGAGGAGGAGGCACCTCAGTTGGTGCAGAGAGTACACCAACAAATTGGTGCTATTTTAGATCTGAGAGAGGAGGACATGGTGGTGATTGAGGATGTAGATGTGGAGGCTTTAGATGAGCAGAGTGCAAGTACTAGTTCCTCGACTGGTAGTGGCAGCACTGGCAGTAGTACAGGGGAGAGTTCAGAGAATGATGTTGATGGATTGGGGGATAGGGCCAAGGAGGGAGATATGGATGTGGCCATGGGAGGTATGGAGGTAGATCCCTTGGAGTTGGAGCAAATCACTCAATAGGTATAGGATCTTCAGGCTAGGCTTGCTTTTGCTGATGCCCGTGCTACAACATTGGAGGCTTGGGTTACAGCGGCCGAGGCTAGAGAGCAATAGGCTAGATCAGAGGTTGGGTCCTTCATTGATAGTGTATAGGATGCCTCTCACCGAGATGTCCTTGATCGATACTATAGATCTGGGTGTGATGCACAAAGGGAGATTGAGTATTGGAGGCGCCATTGAGGGTGTAGTTCCTCCAGAGCAGAGAGTGCCTAGTTACACAGCTTCTCAGAGATCTAGCAGAGCGCAAAGATTTCAAAGAAATGGTGTTAGAGCTTTTGGTTCATCACAGAGACCAGCTAATGATATGACACCCCCTCATCCACCTCCTGGCGAGGGTGGGGGTAGCACATGCTGATTCTTATGCTTTCCATATTTTGTATCACGTGCCATGTTTGTAGTGATGTTCATTTGATATACTCTGAGTAGTATCCATTTTTGTATCCTGACACATTGATATTTATTGATATATATGTTGCCTACCTTCCTTAGTTAAGACTTGCGACTATTCATTGTACTCAGATATTTCAATTTATATGAGATGCAGCTATTGATTTGATATGATGTGCATTGGTTTACTTTCTATATGTATGATTCTACATGATTGGTTTTTAGATGATGAGATGTATATGCAATATGATTCCTATGATGCAAACTCGTAGATGGATGATTTACTTTTCCTATGATACTGACATATTTATGCAGGATGGTGGATATGAGATGCTTCTGGATGCATGTGATTTATGATTTACCATGTATGAAACTACTATGTTTTTTTTTCATTTTCTTATGTACTTAAATGGAATGAATGCAATCTATTATGCACAAAATATCTGAGTAATGCATGTCTTAATTACAAAGAAGTTAGTTTGGATAGAAGTTCTCTGAGATTGATCTAATAGAATGGAATGATAGAAAGGATATTTTTGCTTTTTTTTTATAGATATGAATTGATAGAAAGGATGAGTGTCCCAAGTTGCTACCCTTGTTTCCAATTTTTGTCATCATTGAATCTTTTTTTTTTGTATTTTCAAAATTCTGAAGAGATTCCAATGTATCTAGATCACATACCACCTGGATACTGCCATGACCTCTTGATAGTGGAAGGAGTAGAGAGATTGAATACAAAGAGAACCTAGTGCATCCAAATATTGACCATCTGGGTTCAACTATGTTCCCTGTTTGAAAAGAAAGAGAGCCAAAAGCACCCAGATATTGACCATCTAGATACCGCTTTGTCCTCTGAAGAAACTACAACAAGGATATCAATATAGAACTCCTATGCACTTAGAGTCCATCTGGATAATACCGAGAGCTCTTGATTCTGAAAGGGAAAGTCAAATCAAACAAGATAGAACTCCTACGCCCCTAGAGTGCATCTGGATAGCATCATGAGCTCTTGTTTGCAACATAAAGGGAAAGACCATAGAAACCAAGATAGAACTCCAACACACTCAAAGTCCATCTGAATAGCATTGCGAGCTCTTGATTCTATAAACCAAAAAAGAAAATAAAAGAGAAGGAATGTCCAATTCTTTCCTAGGATTAAGCTCAGATCATGGAACTGTGCGACTGCTAGATAAGTGATAGCGCCTATCACATTTATCCTAAATCATCATGGCCCTAAAATCGAAGTGAACATTCAACAGACAACAATCAAAGAAAATAAGTCATGATCTATCATAGCTACTCTCCTCACTTGGTGGATCCTGGAGTAGCGTCAGAACATAACCGCAAAATATAGATTGACATTTGACCGACTTGATTGACCTAGTCAACTTTTTTGGATGGTTCCTTGATGTAGTTGGATTCTCTTGATTGGCTCGACTCTTTGGATAGGATTGATTGGCTTGATTGCTTGAGTGTGTCTGGTTTCAATAATAGATTACTCATATAAGACTAACCTGTCTGGTTTGAGCATATCCATCATTATGTAAGATGATTGATTGATTGATTTTGATCATTTTGGCAGCTGATCAAGCTGTGTTAGATGGGCCCCATGCTGGTTTGCAAAGCTCATGATTGTGACAATTGATAGCTTGGCTTGGTCACCAGTTGCTTGGTGATAGGTTTGATAGATTGATAAAGCTGTGTTAGATGAGCCCTAATGCTGATTTGCAAAGCTCATGATTGTGACTATTGATTGACTAGGTGTGATTTCCCTTTGCTCTCTTGATAACCGAGTTGGTTTTATTGGTTGGGATTTTGTTATTTTTTGATTGTTTTTTTTTATGAAGATTGATTTTCTTAGAACATTTTTGATCTTTTTGGGACCGTTTGTTTGTTGGAATATGGCTGGAATTTGAAAACGGGAAGATGTATTTTTGTACGGCCAAATTCCCATTTTGGTCCAAAATGAGAATTTGGCAAATTCCACCTTTTTTTTGGAATTTGCTAAATTCTCATTTTGGACCAAAATGGGAATTTGGCCGTACAAAAATACATCTTCCCATTTTCAAATTCCAGCCATCTTCCAACAAACAAATGGGCCCTTTAGGATTTTGATGAGTTTTCCAATTTTTTGGATTTTTTCAAGACATTTTAGAATTGCCCCCTAGTTTGGTGGACTAGTATTAACCATGGGTAAGTTCTTGGTTCTCAGAGGGGAATGTGCTTCTAGATATAGCTGGGTAGTCAGTCTTGCATTTGAAGTGTGCCCAAGTATTTGGAGTTCATTGATGGTGAAGTTGGATTTGAACACTTGGCGCCTGTTTGCCAGGTTTTCACCAAGGTACCTACTCAATAGTGCCTATTTGCCAGGTTTTCATTGAGAGAGCGATTTTGTTTCTCTTTACTTTTTTGCTTTTTTTATTTTTTTGTCATCATCAAGATGCCTAATTGTGAGGTTATCACCAAGGTAACTTTTGTATTTTCTAATTTTTTTGGTATTTTATGGATATGTAGATAGGTGCCTTAACCATAGAGACCTCAAGGGTAGAACCTCTTGAGGTGCATGCTGTTGATGTATCTGGGGAGCTGATCTCCTTCTGGTTTCACCAGTATAAATGCCTCACTCTGGGTAGAGATAACAATGACAAATGGTCCTAGCCAGTTAGGCTTGAACTTTCCAGGTTTGACTCGCTCTGCTTGGTTCTTTTGATTTTCCATGAGGACAAGGTCTCCTACCTCAAATGTTCGTGGCTTCACCGTCTTGTGAGAGTTCCTTCTAAGGAAATTCTGATAGCCTTGTAAGTGGTTGAAGGCATGCTATCTTCTTTCATCTAGTAACTCTAGTTCACTAAGCCTTGCTACTCTGTAGTCTTCATATGTAATTAGGTTCTTCAACGATATCCTTAGGGATGGGATTTCCACTTTGAGGGGTAATACCGCCTCTGATCCATAGACTAGGGAGAAAGGAGTGGCTCCTGTAGGTGTTCTCACACTAGTTCTATATGCCTATAATGCGAGACTAAGATGTAAATGCCACTCTCGCCCTGATTTGTTCACTATTTTCTTCAAGATTTTCAAGATTGTTTTGTTTGCAGCTTCGGCTTGGTCATTCCCTTGAGGATAATAAAATGAGGAGAACCCTTGTTTGATGTGGAACTGTTCGTATATCTCTTCAACATCCTTGTTTTGGAAAGGTGTTCCATGATATGTCAGGATATTTTGAGGGATCCCGTATTGATAGATAATGTGGTTAAGTATGAACATTGCTATTTGCTTTCCATTTATGTAAGTGAGGGGAATTGCTTCCACCCACTTGGTGAAGTACTATGTTGCTTCTATGATGTATTTGTGTCCATTTGCTGAAGAAGGTGTAATCTTGCCCACTAGGTCAAATCCCCACATGGAAAATGGAAATGGTGATGTGATAGGATTTAGTTCTTGGGCTGGTGCATGGATGAGGTCTCCATGAATCTAACACTGTCTACACCTTTGTACATGTTTGTGTGCATCTATCTCTATTGTGGGCCAATAGTACCCCATGCAGATGATCTTCTTAGCTAAGCTGTTGCCACCTCTATGGATTCCACAAATTCCTTCATGCACCTCGTACAAAGCTCTCTAGGATTCTGTGGAAGTGAGACATTGTAGTAGCGTTCCATCTAGACTTTGTCTATATAAAGTAGTGGAGAGGATGGTATACCTAGAGGCTTGGCGGATGAGTGACTTTCTCTGGTTTCTAGATAGGTTGGGTGGTAAGACACTATTTTGGAGGTAGTTGTATACATCTTGGTACCATGGGGATTCAGGACTAACAAGGATGCATGCTAATTCTATGATGGATGCTTGATGTGATGGCATCAATAGTTGCTCTACTAGAATCTAGAATCTGGTTTCATTGCCTGGCATATCAAGCAATGATGCTATGGTAGCCATCACGTCTGTAGTTTTGTTCTGTGCTCGTAGAACTTGCTCAAAGAAGATATAATGGAACTTGGTGCATAGTGTTTCCATCTGTGCTTTGTATAGTATTAGCTTCTCATTTTTGGTTGTATAATCATTGTTGACTTAACTGATGACCAACTGCAAATCTCCAAAGACTTTAAGGTTCTTGATTCTCCATTGAATTGCTATCTTTAAATCGATGATCAGTGCTTCATATTCTGTTATGTTGTTTGTGTAGGGGAAGTTGAGTCTGAAATACTTTGGAATTGTATCATGATCTGAAGTGATAAACACTATCCCTGCCCCCACACCATGGTTCTTATACGACCATCAAAGTATAGTTGCCATACCTCGATCGCTGGTTGAAGTGTCATAATAAATTCATCAGGAAAGTCAGAAATAATAGGCTCATGGTCTTTAATGGGTGCCTCTGCTAGTTGACCCGTGATCACTTTCTCTTTGATGGCCTTTCTATCTATGTACTCAATGTCAAACTCACTTAATATCATTACCCAACTTGCCAGTCATCCGGTGAGCATTGATTTGCTTAGGAGGTATTGTAAAGGATCAACATGTGCGATCAACTTTGTTTGGTGACTCAACATATAATGTCTCAGCTTCTGGAAGCGAAAACAACTGCAAGGCATGACTTTTCAATTGGCGTATAGTTGAGTTCATATCCTACCAATGTTCTTCTTAGATAGTAGATGGCCCTTTCTTTACCTGCATCATCATGTTGTGCCAAGAGTACACCTAATGCTGATTCCATTGCTGAGATATACAGAAGCAATGGTCTACCTTGGATTGGTGGCACCAATATAGGAGACTTGAGGAGGTAGTCTTTGAATATTGGGAATGCTTGTTCACATTGCTCTGTCCATATGAATTTGATGTCTTTGTGCAGTAGATGTTGGAATGGGTGGCACTTGTCTGCTAGCTAAGCTATGAAGCGTCTGATTGATTGGAGCCTTCCTTGTAACCCTCTTAGTTGACTAGGTTCAATGGTGGAGGCATGTCTAATATTTCTTTGAATTTCTCTGGGTCTACTTCGATGCCTCTATGTGACACTATGAACCCTAGTAGCTTTCTTGCTATGACACCGAATGCACATTTATTTGGGTTTAAATGGACTTTGTATTCCTGCATTCTGTCAAAGATTGGTCCCAATACTTGTAGATGATCTTTGCAAAGCATTGACTTGGCTAGTATGTCATCCACATAGTCTTCCATTATTTTTTGGATGAGATCATGAAATATTGTTTTCATAGCCCTTTGATATGTCGCACCTGCATTTTTGAGACCAAATGGCATGATGTTCCAATAGTAAGTGCCCCAAGGACATGTGAAAGATATTTTATGTTGGTCTTCTGGTGTGATCCTTATCTGATTATACCCTGAAAAGCCATCCATGAGTGATAGCATTTGCTGTCCAGTAGTTAGATCCACTATCATGTCAATGTTAGGTAAAGGAAAATCATCCTTGGGATAAGCTATGTTGAGATCTATGAAGTCTGTGAAAATCTATATCTGACCACTGTGCTTTGTAATTGGTACCAAGTTAGATATCAAATCTGTGTATGGTATAGGTCTTATGAACTTAGCATCCAGGAGATTCTTCAATTCTACGTTCACTAACAATGCAACATGGGGATGCATCTTCCTTAGCTTCTGCTTGGTAGGTTTGGTGTTGGGTAGCAATGGGAGATGATGTAGCATGATTTCTGGATCTAATCTTGGCATATCTAAGTATGACCATGCAAAGTTGATCATCCTTGCTTTAAAGAAGTTGATAAACTATTCTCTCTCCTCAAGGGTGAGTGATTTTGCCAAGTATATGTTCTTTGGGTTCTTGTCATCTCCCAAATTGACTTCCTTTGTTTCTTTTTCTATTAATGCCAATTTTTCCTCTGTCAAGGGGAGGAATTCCTTCTTTCCATCTTCTAGCACCTCAGTGAGGTTTTTGCTAGAAGATATGTCTTGTTTTAGCTTTTTATCATTCTTTTGTTCTTTTTTCTTTTGTGGACTGGAAAGAGGAGCTTCCTCCCCAAAATATGCCACTTTGGCAAGGTCAATGGAGAAGCCTGCCTTGTGGTCTCATGATGGAATGCCTTCCCTAAGACCCATGAAATCAAAAATAGCCTCATCATTCTCAAAGACATCTAAATCAGGGGGTCCTTGTTGATCCCACTCTATTAGCTTCGGGTGTACAAGACTGATACTTTCATGGTTTTATGACTCTAGTTGATTGAAAGGGACTATGGATATGGTTCCTACAAACCTAGACTGTGATGTAGACGTACCACTTGAGGTTTGATAAATGACATGCTTATCTATGCAGGGTTGTTCGGCAATGGACAGTTGGTCAAATAAGTCTTCTAGTTTATGATAGTGTTTGACTGAGGGGAATAATCTGGGATCGACGGTTCAGAGTCATGAAGGGATCTCCAATCATACTCATGGGATTCAATCTCAATAGAACACTCATTAGATGTCTCACTTCCTTCGTTATCATTGATTTCTATGTGGAGCTCTATTCGGGTTTGTGTGGTGCCCTCTTTGGTGGGCAACAACTGTGCTAGTATGTTTCTTATCAAGACATGTTTTGTGTTGTGCCCCTGATGCATCTCTACTATTTGTTCCTAATCAACTTGGATGTCTTGGATTATAGGACCAGCTCTTTGTTGCCCATATCCTAACCCTCTCTTATTTCTCTGGGTTGGCAGGAGAGATAATTTCATTATGCCTTGTTGTCTTGCCCCCAGGCTGGTTATACCATCATACCCAAATCTTTATAATATTGTATAACCATTACCATAGTTCTGTTAGAGTAATAGTCTATCGGGGTTACTAATTTAAATCATTATGATCTAATTAGTAACTTCCGTATTCACTCTAGTTTGCTTTAGCTAACCTTAGGCAGTTTCTATTTTTGTTGAGTTTCCCTTTTAGGGTTTCGGTATTCCTTTATAAGGAATCACCTCTTTGTATTTCGATAAGGAGATAGTTTTGTAAATCATTATTGTTGAATATAGAAATCATTTCTGTCAACATGGTTTTCCTATCTCTGGCCTATCGGCCGCCATAGATTTCTGGATCCTTCTCTCTTCTGTCTGCTTCTTCTTCTTTGTAACTGTCTTGCATACAGGTGATCTTGGTTGTATTGATGTTCATCAATTCTAACATGGTATCAGAGCTTTCCCGCTGTCAGCTGTTCGGTCTTCGTTGAAGCACAAAAGCTTTCAGAGGCTTTTCCAGCTTTTTTCTCTGGTTCTGGGGGTCTTGTTTTTCAGAGCTGTTTGAGCCGAAATGGACTCCACCATTGCGTCCAGAAGGTCTGGGAGAGTCGAAATCATATAAAATTTCAACCATTTTGGGCACCGGGGCTCTGGGAAAATTTTCTCGGCCTCCTAGGGCCGTACGGACACGGAAATCGAATTTTTTTTACAAAAACACATGTTTTTTTGTGTTTTTTCGCATTTTTATTTACGCGTGCAGTGTTGATTAAAGGGCGCCGCCACCGAGCCACCGGCGCTCAGCCCCAGCCGGCAGCGCCACCTCTTCCCTGCTCTTTCCGCGGTCTCTGCCGCCTCCCGGCCTCCGACCCCCTCAGCCACCGCCGCTCCGTGGCCTCTAGCCACTGTCTGGCTCCCGCGGACCCCGCGGCCCCCGCCACCCAGGCGCCCTGCCCTCAGTTCCGCCTCCGCCAGCTGCCTTCCGCAGTGCATACCGCGCCGCCCCGCCAGCCCTCTGCGCCGCCGGATGTCACCGCTCGGCGGGTGGCGCCAATTTTTATAGCCCCCGTGGGAAGTCTTTGCAGCGACCGGTCCTATGGGTGCCCAGGGGCCCCGGTTAAGCCCCCGGCGCTCTCCATGCGCCCGGGGGCTCAATTTTTTTAGCCCCTGGGGGCCATTTGTAAGCCTTTTAGGGCATTTTTGGGGGTACTGGGCATTTTTTGCTCTATAGGGAGCATACGGGGGTATTTTTCTGACTTTTATATATCATCGGAAAGCTCTTTTTGAGAACTTTCCAATGGTGGAGGTTAGAGGTTTTGGTTCCACCATTTCGATAGTGTTTTTTGTTGTTGAAGTCCGATGTCTTGTTTTGCCTTCCGGGAGTCATATCTGGCTCATCCGGACTCCTTTTTCGGCAAACGAGATATCGTCGGAAAGCTGATTTTGTGTACTATTCAGTGGTAGAGGTATTTCTTCTAGATTCTTCTCTAGGTTTTCACTCCTCTGAGTTTTGCAGTTTATGCCCTCTCATGGTGTGCTTGGTTCTACAGGTCCGGGGATCTCTTCCTCTGAGTTCATAGTTCACTCTTCTTTCTGACTTCTGAGCTTGTATGCTCTTTCTGATGCATCTTTGTTCTGTAAACGCACTGAGATAAAGTGCCTTCTTCTGCTTTTTTGGGATCTTGTACACCTGGTTCGGTTTTTGTACCCGCACTGTGTTATAAAGTGCCATGGGAGGATTATGATGCATTTGCCACTATAGGCGCATCCACTCTTGTCAAGTGAGCGTACCTTCCATGACATTAGCCCATATAGTCTGTGTCGATGACACCGCCCTTTATCCTGTGTTTGTACCTCTGTTGCACTTGGTGTTCCTGGTTCTTCTT
>MU224958.1:1094991-1118765 GCA_018584345.1 Thuja plicata | reverse complement strand
AAGGGCTTCCTTAGACGAATCTGAAGTCTTTCTTCGCATCTCCTCAGATAGCAGCGAAGACACCACATCATCCATACAGAATGTGACTATAGTACTTCTGAGAGCCATCACAAGATGGTCCCATGAAACCGGAAAGGAACAAAGCAGGGTCATACATCGATCCTCCTCCTTGATCTTGGCATCAGATGATGCCAACTGTGCAATCAATAAATTGAATGTGTTGAGATGATTAGTTACGGATCCACCTTCCTCCATTCTTAAAGAATACAACTTCTTTCTCAGGAACAACTTATTCACCAGAGATTTGTCCTGATACACAAACCCAAGCTGTTTCCAGAAAGAATTTGCAGTAGTCTCATCAAGAATATTTAGAAGAACGACATATGCTAGACAGAGTCTGATGAGACCCTTATCCTTCTGATCCTTGATCTCCCAATCCCCTTGAAATATCGCTGCAGGTCTCACATCAAGTGAAGTAGCCTCCCATAGATCTTGGTCTTCAAGCATGTCTTCCATCTTGAGTTTCCATAACTCTAAATTAGTGCCATTAAATTTCTCCACCTCCATTCTACTGTATGAGGAACTTGCCATCTCAATCTACAAATATGATTCAGAATGCTCTGCACAAAAAAACTCCCACTCAACTTGAGATTAGCTCAAAAAACCCTACCCAACAACTAGGATCAAAAGTTGATCAGGCTCTGATACCACTTGTAAGGAAACTCAGGTGTGGAAATAGCTTCCTATACTAATCTCTAAAGGAAAGTATTGTGCAAATTCTTTTAAATCCTTACAATTTCAGATTTGTTAACTACTTTAACAATGATATTGCAGCCATATACCATCCATACATAAAATAGAGAATGATATAATGATTTACCCTGGGGAAAACCTTTCAGTAAAAAACCCCAGCACTCCAAAACCTGCACAATGTATTATCTTCAACACAACGGTTACAACAAACTTGCAATGCAAGTTCTTTCAGGAGACAATCGACACTCAAAGACAAATCTAGTAGCACCAGATCATACCAACAATACACTCTTTTTCTATATCTGTCTGCAACCCTAAAAAATTCTTATATCATGTGCTTTCCTTTTTAGGGCAACTTTCAAAGATAGTTGCATTAGGGTTTTACCATTCTCTGAGAAAATAGGAACCCCATGATTGAGGAAGTGTGTATAGTACTCAACTTTATCAGTTGCCACATGTCATTGCATGTCTTCACCCATCATTGAATCTTCTAGAAATAGCTCTTACGTGTCATAGGAATTTGTCATAACCATTTCAGCCATGATCTTCTTGCACACAATTCAAGATGTCGACACATCAAGTGGAAAGACACATCAACATGCCAACTAGACATGTACACTCACACTTAATTACATTATTTGCAAGAAATACATTTTACAAAACAAATAATAAGGATAAGAATTATCCAAGGTTGAGACACCTTATTCCTAACATGAAAAACTAAAGCATGAGGTTAGAATTCAGCAACAACATAATGAAGTTATCAGAAAGGCTAAAGAGAGCTATAAAAGAATGGATGATTTTCTTGAAGGAAAATGAAGAGTCAAAAACAACAACAGTTTAGGCTTTACCGAAAATGAAGAATCATCAAATCAAGCCAATCCAAAGAATGTCTATGAAAATCCAATACCAAGAAAGATGACATGCAAACACTGTGGAAAGAAAGGCCACACATCAAATGTATGCCGAGGCAAACTAAAAGGTATTCCTAAATCTACATCTTCATTCATAGGATTCTGTTATAAATGTAACAAGAAAGGACATAAAGCATATGAATGTAAGTCTAAGATGGAAAAACAAAAGAAGGAAACCTACATGGACAAATACTGTCCTACATGCAAGATGAATGGGCACACAAGTCTTGAATGCTAGAAAAAGAAAAGGCAAGCATGGAAGCCTAAAGGTCAAGAAACTCCCTATCAACCAAAGAGAATTGATAATCAATATGTATGGGACTACAATACATGGACAAACTATATAGCATGTGGTAGATATGGTCACATTGTTGCAAATTACATGAGAGCATGGACCAAAAGGTCTAGAGGCTGGTCAAACCCTAGAATGGCATGCTTACACTGTCACAAAGTTGGTCATCTCAAGAAAGATTGCAAAGACTGAATGACAGAGATAAGCACATATCCCAATGGAAACACCATTGAAGATATCCGGAGGGCTAGAGACAAAATGTGGAGAAAAGCTTCAAGCAATGATGAAGCTGGACCAAGCAATGAAAATGGTGACAGCCCATCCAATGGATCCAGTGACATCACCACCCCCACTTGAGTTGAACAAGTAAGTATGGAACTACACTACACCAAGTCATATTTTGCATCAGTTCCATTATACAAATTGATAGATAGTCAAAATCTGCATAATAAAGATGCATACTATGTTACTTGTTCCAATTCTGATAAAGCAACCCCGTCAGTATACACATCCAAAAAATCATCAGTGAACATAATGAATGAGTTGCTTACACTTATCGAAAATTGTCGGTCAACACATAAAATGGTTAAGTTACCAATGTAACCCAACACCCATCGGTAAGGAAGCAAAGTGCCAAAGTTGTCATGACAGAATGCCGATATCCATTGATAAAAGAAAAAAATTTGTTAACAGTTATCTCGAGCATCCTGACAACACCGACGATGATTGTGAAAGTCTTCCTGACAGACTCCATCTTCATGTCCTGATGTTTCATTGAGCATTTATGACAAGACTTAGGGAAAAAAAGGTCTATAAATATATGACAGGACAAATTCATTTGGCACCCGCGATTTGAAGAGAAAGCAGAGCAAAAAATAGAGCGATTGAAGAGAAGAAAGTAGAGCATCCTCAAATCGATGCAAGAACATAGCAAAAAGATCATTCACGATTATCATAGATCGAAGTAAGTACCAAGGGCACCGAAAGATCTCTGTTGTTATTTTCAAGAAAGCCCTAAATTTTCAAGAAAGCCCTAAAACTTGAAAAACAATGGCAACCACCTCAAGAACCGCTAAGATCAAGAGTGATAAGAAGAATGTGGTTAGGTTAATCAAGAACAACACCTGTGTAGAGCCCAAATACAAGATATGCCCGGAGATTGCATCGCAACCCGATGAAACTAACACATTTTCTAAGATTCCACCTAGGGTTTTTCTTATAGAAGACGTTAGGTCTTATATTCACTGCAAGATCACCGAAATAGGTGATCTAGAGATGGATGAAGCTTATAAGAAGCTTTGTGATGCAGAAGGAAACCAGAAGGAAGAGCATAATTACTTAGAGGTTAAAGGGATAACTAATGCCCTATGTTTCTTGAGGGAATTCAAAACCGACTGGATCAGGTTGGTACTTAGCAGATTGCATGACCAGAAGTTGTGGTTGGATCAACCAAAACAAATCACTAAGGATGTCCTTAATGCTATCACTGGTTATCCAATAACCAACAAGCCCAAGGCACATAAGCATCATTCCAGGCCAGAAGTAGAAAAGCTTACAAAAGTTGAATGGGAAAAGAGAGGTCTCAAAGTGAACACCATCACTGACGAAGAACTAAGATTCAGTGCATGTGTGATTGGTTACTAGATATTTCAGGCAAGTAGACTGAACAACATATCGACAACATTAGTAAGCACAACTTACAAAATAGTGACCAAGGGCATACAAATGGATCTATGTGAGATCCTACTAAAGCAACTTGATGAGAACATGAACACAATTAGGTCTGCAAAGACCAACACATGTAAGTTCGGCTCACTTATCATGTGTATCTTTTTCTACTTTCAAGAATACTTTCCTTCAGTAGAAAAAGTGAAATGGGACACTACAAAACCGGTGACATTATAGATTAGTGAACTAATTAAGTCACTAGGAGATAATTTTGAATTTGTTATGACTGCATACTTCCTTGAATTCAAGGAAAATATGATGGAAAGAACAAGGATCCATGAACAACTTATTGAAAAACATAGGGATGAAATATTTTTTATGGTGGACACAGATTTCACCCACATCAAACTGGTTGTACCAAGGACGACTTAGTTAGCACCACTGGATTATGAAATAAACATAGATCAAGCTACAAATGCAATTGATGCATTGATCAATGAGCCTTTTGACAACAAACAACCAAGGTTTGGAACCTATAAAGAGGCCAGATCAAATATAAAAAGAGGCCTAGATATTAAGAAAACTGTCAATAAAAAGGATAAGATGGTTAAGAATCTCATAAAGATGCTACCGGTTACTGAGGAGGAACAAGAACAACCAAAGGAAACTGATGAACAGGGCACCATCGGTGAAGGGCACGATGAACATAAATTAGATTATGAGGAAACTGAATCTGATACACCTCCACCTCCTACAAAGAAGCAGAGGACAAGGAGTCAAACTGCTAAGACTGATACCACACCTCTTAAGAAAGGTCAAGTAAGGAGCTATAAAAGGAAGCAACCAACAAAACAAAAAAGGAGAAAACTGAAAAGAGAACACCTACAAAGAGGAGAAAAAGATTGGTTAGGACAAAAGCTGACATAGAAGACACAAAAGATGATGAGCCTGATGTAGTGAAGAAGAATTTCAGAAGTCTAACAATTGATGAGGCTGTTGAATCCATTGCTACACATGGTACAATGACTGATAAGAAAATCAGACAATGGGATACACTCAAACCAGAGAACCAAAATAAGATATAAGAGGCAATCATCGGGTCAATGGTAAAATTCAAATATGTACTAGCTGAATTTATCAACCAAATATCTAAAGAGTTGGGTAATAGACTATCCCAACAGTGGTCATATGCTCTACAAAATGAAAGAGAAGAAACGGAGAGGGTACTTGTTACACTTATGCCTCTCGAATCTAAGGTTGAAGAGATCAAAGAAATTATGAAGAAGCACTCAGAAAATTTTGTAGCCAAGATAAGGGCTTACAAAGTGCTTGAAGATAAGTTTATAGATCTAGACACAATGACCAAAAAAAAATGGAGACAACTCCTAGATGTTCCAGCAGAGTCAACAAGTCATGAGGAATAGTTACTTCTCACTGACACACCTCATAGAGAGGAGGAGAAAGACAAGGCAAGTCCTCAGCACATTGATTTGGACAATGTTGAAGAAATGGAGCAAATTGATTTGGACAAAGTCATGGATGATCTTGACATTCAAGACATCACGAATTATGACTCTGATAAAGATCCGTAGAAGAAGATGATGTAATATTCATAACACTTAAGGATCAGGGAAGGCAGCAAGAATTGAAGACATCAGATGATAAAGAAATGAATGTTGCTGATGAGACATGGAAGGACACTTCAGTCATGGACACAACAGAAACAAACCCTATAGAGCAAGTACAAAAAGATGATGATTTCACTACTCAAAAAGATCCAATCAATGAGTAGGAAACCACTCTAGATACATCCCAAGCTACCACTCAAAGAATTATGTCTGTATTAATGAAGGCAACTAATATACTAGAGGGTACCGATGGATCAACTGTAGAAGATACAAGCACACCCAAGAACAAGGGTGATGATGAAACAAAAGACACCACAAATAATACAAAGGACACAACTGCAGAGAAGGCTACAACTGATGATCAGAAAGATAAATCTACTAATCAAAATAAAGAGGAAACATAACATGTAGAAGAGGACACGCAGAAAGAAAAAGATGAAGAAGCAAAGAAAGATGAGCTGGAGAAGAAAATAAAAGAAAAATCTGTAGAGACACCCAAGGTTGATGGAGAGACATCTTCACCAAACCGACATGTGCACCCCGAGCAGAAAATACAAGAAGAATCTTCTACAAAGCCTTCACCAAGAACTTTAGAGAGGAAAAATGAACTAGCAATGGTAGTTCATACATCTGCATCCCCACAAGTCTCAAAGAAGAAGAGCAAGCATAAGAATCCAGTAACTCTAGATGAAATCATTGAGATTCCAGTTTGTGATCTGAGGACATTGGATCCAACTAAACTGACCAAGTATTCAAGACTCTATGAGAGAAAAACAATGCAAGAAAAATTAAGGAAATCCACAAAGGAGGCAAAGGTACTAGAAGTAGAAATAGGTATACTTCAACAAATAGTACCAAATGTAGATATTGATCAAACAACCCCAATGCTTGATCAACTAGTAGTTCTGACAGAGGCAATCACATCTCAGAACATCGATGCTGATCAGAAGGTCATGGAAGAAAGACTTGAATAAAAGTATGAGTTCAAGCTAGCAGAAAAGATAAGCTAGGAAGTGGCATTGAAAAAGGTAAAGCTTTCTGAATTGGTGAGCACAATTGATCCAATCATCTCAGAAGCTATTACTTTGATACAAAAATTATGCACACTTGATCAACTCACACAGGAGTATACTGACAAGATAGCACAAATAGATGCTGATCTTAAGACAACTGCACAAAGTCTCACAAATAATGAAGAGGCAATTAAATTGCAAAACGAGCAACTCAAACAGGCTCAAAAATTGAGACAGGAGATACAGATTGCAGAGACGAAGTACAAAGATGAGGTAAATGATCTTCAAGCTCAACTCTTACCAACACTTTCACTACTGCAACAACATGTGACAGAGGCAAACACACTAATTGCCACCCCAGAAATGTTTGTCCTAGACAACATTTATGATATGCATGCAAGGCTAGAGCTAGAGCACATGGCACTAGAACTCCTAAAAGAAAAATGGGAGAAATTGCTCGAAGACATCAAGAACGCCCATTCACATATTCTTTACACATTGTAAGTTACACATTTTTGTCACATTTTAGGCATCTTATAAGTTGTACATTTTTTTCATGAGTATCAAATAAAGGGGGAAGTGATATGTACAATTACAGTAAAAGAAGGGGGAAGTGAAAGGAGGAAATGATGTGTACAACCAAATAATTGAAAGAGCAAAGAACAGGGAATGTATAGTGCAGAGGCAAGTATACATGTACATATATACTTATACTATACTAATGCATACAATTAGGGGGAGTCATATAATGACAAGGATATAGACATAGTGTACATACTAAACACTTTAGTATTATGCACATATCAGTTTTTGATACTAATGTCAAAGGGGGAGATTGAAGGCATTATATTTTGCCATTAGTATACACAAGGAAAAACATGATCTACACCATCGATTTTCACTACACCAACAGACAGGGAACAACATAACCCGATGCCAAGGTTACCTGATACTGCCAATTTCAAAGCATCCCGACAAAGACTATTTTGTGTTACCCGATGAAAAAAAGGGATAAAGGAACCCGACGAGTAACAACAGTGTAACCCGATGGAACAACAAAGAGAGGAACCCGACAGATAAAGGGAACTTGACGATCAGTTCAACAAAGGAATGTCGACAGACTTTCAGTCCAACCTAATGACCAAGAATCTATAGTCAGTTATATCCCGCAAAAAGTGGATCTGACTTTCCACGTCAGATAAATCACTGAAGTTGTATATATAGCTTCTTGATTATTTTTTAAATCCATTATGTGTGGAGGAAGCAATGTGTTTATTGTTGTTTTAATTATTTTTATTGATTTAAAACATGCAAACTAAAGATCAAGGTCAAGTTGTATACCTTGGATCTAAGAGTTAACATTGTAATATGTGATTCTAAGATAGGTCAAATACTTGTATAAATAGATGCTCAATCTATTGTGAGCATGTTGTTGTTTGATGAATATTGTAGCCACTGAGAGCATCTAAGGACCAGACAAGAGATTTCATGCACAAGGACAGAAACATATCAAATCAGTTTCAAGAACAAGAACACAGGCCACCGACGAGCAGAGAAAGGTATTAATCAGTCACTTAAGGTGATATTCTTATTATGAGAGCTTTAATGGATCTGTAATAAAAAATTGTAGATTGCATACAATCAGGTCAATCATATGTACTCATTCTAACAAGTGTAGTACACTTAAGAAATCCTTTCAAGAAAGGTGGACTTAACAATCCTATTGTAAATCTCAGTGCATATTTAAATCAGTGTTGCTAAAGCTCTTAACATAGTAGATCTTAACAGGTCTCCACTTTAATACTCCTAACAGGGTAGATCATCAGAAGTGATCAATTGTAAGCCTTTACTGCCTCCCTTCCATTCTGCAGATAGTGAAGTTTTGTGGGTGCCATCCCCACCGCAGTTTTTACTTCCTAACATGAGTTTTTGGGATATCATATCTTGTGTTATGTGTTTATTACTTTCATGAATGTTTCTATGAATGTTGCAAACATTTAAAGATTATGAACTAAAGTTACATACATAAGAAAGAGCAAGAGTAATGGTCGGTAATATAGTAAAGAATGATTGCTAATGGTGAATGGTGAAAAGAGTTAAAAGTTTTAGAGGTACTGATTCACCCCTCCCCTCTCAGTACTACTTCCCATTAATCCCAATAGGATGCGTCGGGAAATTGTTGAATACTAACATTATGTGAAGTATTCGGATCGCATTTTTTTATGCATTATTTGTCCCATGGGAGGTTATTCACCACTTTTTGGTTGAAACGACCATACTACGTAGGCGTTTAATCACCACCAGCTCATAGACAGTTTGAAACCACCGATGGACAGAAACAAATTCGCCAATAGCGACACAAGGTTTTTTAAATTTTGAGGGGCCATATTGCCAACAAGCATTAATTATTTTTTTCTTTAGGCCAAACTCAATTCGCCCCTACTAATATTGAACATTAATGATAGTTCCATATTCGCCTTCGAAATTTAAACTACACCGCCACAATCCTGCCCTAATTTGCCAAATGACGCGTAATTCGCCAAATTTTGTTTGATATAAATACATGAGAATGTGAGATTTTATAGTTTACATCTTGTTCAGATCGGTCTACACTTCCAGAGGCTCTCAAGACAAGTTGCTCAAGGATTCTTTAGATGTTGAGTCGCCAACGGACCCTATCACTACGAAAACTTAACGGTAAGTGACAAAGGATATAAGTTTGATGTTAGTGTTTTCCATTTTGAGTTGTTAGTATTTATCATTTTGATTTCGGAATTTTCTTGCAACTTAGATGTTAGGGCTTAGTTTGTTCCATTATTTTATGTTATTGTTTACATGGCATGCATTGTTACAAGTTAATTTATGATTATCTATTTTATTTTCTCTCTTTTTATCAATTACTATATTTTGTAGGAATCTGATTCATTCTCGCAACTTCTGTTAGGAGAGACATCAAGTAGAAGGGCTCCTGAAAATGTCGGATGGAGGCCTTTGAAATGTAAAAAATAATGTAATTTCATACTTTGGAGGTTGATCAAATGGAGCTACAACATCAACAGTAACACCTACACCCAATGCATTATTTGACATAGAAGCCTCTGTCATAGAGAATGATCCAATGGGTACCCAGTGTAGCCAAACTAAAACAATTGACTTGGAAAGGACAAAAAAATGGAGCTGAAATTGGACACAATATAAAAGCATATCAACAAAGTGTATGAGAAACAAACTGTAGATGGAGAGGAATAATCAGTGGTCTGATGGAAAACAAAGGAATAATGTAAGCATGCCAGGTATGCAAAGGAATTTTATGTGAATCGAGAAAAAGAGAAGAAAAAACCAAAATACATAGGTTCACTTGAAGCATAATATAAAAAGGTGATGGATGAAACATAGTTGTCCAAAACTGTTTAGTTGGCTACTCTTTTTAATCTTCTAAGCAGAGGTCGTCCCATGACAAACTACTCTGATATTGTTGGATTATTAAATTGTTTGGGTGTTCCAAGATATCCTGTAACTCATTGGTCATTAAACAGTGGATGGGATTTGGCAAGTTGTCTTTCTGATGTAGAAATAACTGATCTAGGAGAAAAAGTAAAGGAGTCAAACTCTATTGATTTATCTTTTGATGAAGTTACAATGGTGGACAATACTTCTTGGATGTGTATGCATGTGTATACTGTAGAGAATCATGTCTGCCAACCTCATCTAGAATTCCACAACGCAAAATATGTATGAACTAGTTAAGAAATCTCTAAATGAAATTGCCGGTATGGATGACTACAAAATTGCCAAAAAGTTGGTGTGTGTAGGAGCAGACAGAGCTTCAGTGATGCAAGGTCGTAGGACCAGTCTATGCGCAAAGCTACAAACAATTATTGCACCATACATGATTCCCATTCATTGCATGACACATACTTAATTTAGCATTTAAAATTGTGCAGGTATAATCAGGTAGCCAAAGTTGAAGAACTAGTTCACGAGCTCTACACATACTTCTGCCAAAAGGTGGAGATTAAGGGTGACTCTATTATTGTGATCAATGTTCTTAGAGCTAAGAAATATGCTTGTTGGAAGCTACAAGCTCTCTTAGATATGGCCCTCAAAATCATTCCTTCATTAAAAAACAAACACATAGAAAACCATGTATAGAGAAGCTAACATTGAGGTAGATAAATTGGAAAATAAGGCACCAAATGGTTTAGAGAAAAGGAATATGGTGTTCATAGGCGACTGAAGGTTTATTTTGATCGTTTAAGGAGAAACCTTCACAAGGGAAGTTAAAGCAAAACTGCCAATGAAATTAAGCGGGGTTGAGATAACACACATAACACACTTTATCCAATAAAACAAGAACCAAAATGTAGGTCAATTCATTTTACCGAGAAGCAATAAGTCTTGCAAAGATAATGATTGCAAAGTCTCCATTTCTCCTGTCCATTAGCAAAGTGTCTTTCAACTTTGAACCATTCTTCCAATCTGTTGTGTCGCCCTGGAAGCTTCTACGTAGAATTATGTCGTGTTGCGCCGCCATAGAAGCTTCTACTCGCAATCATCTCGTGTTGCGCCGCCATGGAAGCTTCTAACACGGCCAAGGAAACTTCCATATTTATATGTCTACGATTTAAGTCGGTTTCATTTTTATCTACTCCAAATTGCAAGCAATGACCGAGTCTTGACAGAACGAAGAACTGGCAATAATTCAAACTATTCTTTATATAGGAATTCTCTCATCTTAGCACTATTCTAATGTACGGTAAGAAACGTGAGAAATAGGGAATCATTGTTTTTTGTGATTATTAATGTTTTTAAATTATATATATCATAATCTATTAGTATGAAAATTGATGCAATTTTTTATTTATTTTAAATTATTATTTTTGAGTTATAAGAAGAGCATGTCAAATTGTTTTTCCATCTTTTTATACAAAACTAGGAAATGGTTTGCAATTTGATAAAATTGTGGTCTTTAAATGCTTTAAGTGCTAGGCCAATGTTCTAAGTTACCCATGCTTTAACTTTGTCAATGGACTTACAAATTCTACTTACGAACTCTAAATCACTCATTTTGACTTTGTTAATGGACTCACAACCTCTCCAAGTGCTCCCTACAAAAATGCTCTAAATCACCTTTGCTTTGACTTTGTCTTTGGACTTGCAAACTCTCCAAGTGCCACCTTCACAGGTGCTCAAGGTCTGCCACCCCTTGGCTACAAATGTGTTAACTCGGTATTAAGTTCTAGGATGCTCTAAATTACCCATGCCTTGACTTTGTTGATGGATTCACTAACTCTCCAAGTGTTACACCAATGCTCTAAATCATGTATGGTTTGACTTTGTTAATGGACCCACAAACTCTCCAAGTGCTACCTACACGAATGCTTTAAACTACCTATGCTTTGACGTTGCCAATGCACTCACAAACTCTCAAAGTGCTACCTACATGAATGCTCTAAATAATCTCTACTTTGACTTTGTCAATGGGTTAACAAACTCTCCAAGTGCTACATGCACGAATGCCCTAAATTACCTATGCTTGACTTTGTTAATGGACTCACTTTTCACAAACGAGAAATTAAAAAGCTCTTCCAAATAAGAAGAGCTTAAACAATTGGGGTATTGGAGTATTATTTATGGTGAGATTGGGCTCCAAACATAAAAAATGATGCATTGATTTCAACACACTAGTTGTTTAAGAAGACAATTTGAATATAAGATGATATAGAAAAATGGAAATTGAAAATAAATTTTCAAGATCAAAATTATTATATTAACTAAACAAAAATTTTTGCAATGTCTTTACAATGTGACTTGATACTAAGCAAATGAGACCCCTTTCATTTGAAAAGCAACTTTATTACATTTAAAATATAGTTTTAAATATTATACCTATTGACCATTGGAATAGTGTGAGAGGATTTTCAAAATAAAGTAATTTTACATCTTTATATATAATAAATTGTTGATGTTCTATTACAAAGTTTTAGGGGGATATGAGGAGATGTCACTCACATCAAGAACAATGAAAATGAAAAACAAAAAGGAGAAAGAATATTATATAATTCTAATAAATAAAATATTTGACTTGGTGGTGACTAAGACCATTTCATTATAGAGGGAACAAGGTACCACAAACAACATATCATCTTATATGCTTACATAGTTGACCAAATAAGACTATGACCACTCAACATGAAAGAAAGTGAAGAAGTGAATCCAAACAACAATGTATACAATAAGGATGACAAGGGAATGGTAATAGTTGATGTAATCATAAGTTTGCTATAGAAATTTCAAGTTTGATTCAACAAAAGAAATATTAGAAGAGGCCCTCCTAAAAAATTTCAAACACAAGCACCCATATACTTAACATATGACCAATGAAATGTAGTTGTGTAGGCTCCAAGTCTCATTGAGACCATGAACAAACTCGTCAACTCATTATGTGGCAATGTTCTCACCAAATGGCTTCTATGAAACCACTTTAAATTGGTTAGTGTATCACTATTTGGGCTAATATTATAACGACATGAGTTGTATTGAAATTTGTAAATACTCATGTGATGATTTTGGTAGGTGGTAGCTTATTCACTGGGCTATTAGTTGTTACCTTGACCATTTTGTAATGTTTCATTTACAATGTTCATTATATAATGTCTAAGGGTTTTGTGTTCTAATGAGGTTGAGTTTTAGGGATACAAGAATGTGTAAAATGTGGAATGCAATATAGTATGAGAGTATATAAAGATGCATACAATGGGTGATTACACAAGAAGGAATGCATATAGAATAATAAAAGATGTGACAATTAGCCATATTGGAAGGATGTATGATATGAGTAGGGATGACACTAATGGGTAGAATTGTAGGAGTGATAGATAATTGTAGGAGTGATATATATGATGGGAGCTACAATAAGTGGGCCCAATAATGGGTAGAGAAAGATCATATGTGATAAGATACATATAAGATACTAGCATGGTGGGAGGAACATATAATTAGGATAACCCATAAAGAGGGACATAATTAGGGTGAATCTAGGAGGAAGATGCATCATGAGATATGACAATAGTAGGAGAATGTACGGTAATGGATGGAGGAGATATTGTAGCTATGTTGGAACATATCTGCCACTGTGCCAAAAGATCGACCTGTTAATGCTCAATAAAAATGCCAAAGATAAAAAAATCCATGGGAGGTGGTTAGTCCATGTCCTTAATCCAAAGGTGATGTTGATGACTAGTCCAACAATCCCACCCTCAACATCACCCAAGTTGATGCAGGAGCATCTTGGGTTCTTGGCAATCATGTATCAACCAAAGATATGTTTGTTTTGGTTTGATAGCTTGTTGGAGATTGCTCGATGAAGTGCTCGGTAAGTGTTTTGTTTGGTCAATTGAAGGTTTTTTGGTTCACCACTCGGGCTCGGTTACTTATCTTAGCTAGCTTTACTGACGGGGTCTTGGTGGTTGTTCTTGACTGCTTGATAGTTTCACCGACTAGTCTCTGTTCTCGGTAGTCTTTCTCACCGAGTTGGGTTTTGGATGCTGGATCTTCTTGCCAACATGGGCATTTAATTTTTGTAGCATAATTAATGTTGGAGTCTCTCATTGGGATGCGTGTGGACCTAAATCTGGGTTTTTTTTATTTCCTATGTTGGATCTTTAGGATCTTTGGTGCTGACCTCTTTGGTGGACTCTTGTGTATATTTAGTTTCCATTCTTAGATTTAGGGAGGTAGTTTTGGGTAGTGAAGAGTTAGAAGATTTGGATCGTAGGTATGTGACCTCGCAAGTATGATGATTCTATAAATTTTTGAATGTATATGGTCATAACTGGGAAGGCCTTACAACCCGACATGTGTGATGTTTGATGAAATAATTTAAAGTTCTTCTTTCTTTCTCTCCCTTTCTATGTATGTTGCTTCCGAGTTGTGTCTGCAAACTTGTTTGGTAGCTAAGAGTGTCGTTGGTCCTGGTTATCCATACCCTCCTTGCGCTAGGTGGTATCAGAGTGAAGGTGAGATCTGAGGTTCCTTCTTGTGAACCCTAGTGATGTTTTTTTGTAGGGTAGCATATTGCGATCTGACCTACAATTACAAAGGGTTTCAAGATGGTTCATGGGAGAGGAAATGCAGATCCAGGTCTAGCTGATATGTGAAGACAAATTTTTGCAAGATTGGAAGTTGTTGAGACAGGCCGACACTGAGGAAGACATCTTGAGGATGTTAGTGATGATGAAGTTGAAGAAGTGCAAGAAGCCGCACCCACACCTGTGATGGATCAGGAAGAAGAGAGATTCCTGCAAGAATTGACAAGTATTAAGTCCACACCTCAGTTTAATCCTCCTGAGTATAGTGAAAAGTTGGATTTTGATGAGGTGATAGACTGGATAATCGAGATGGATAAATACTTTGAGTATGAGAATGTATCAGAGGAGAAAAAGGTAAAGATTGCAAGTACAAAGTTGAAAGGTCATGCATCCTTATGGTGGGAGTATCTACAATTAGATCAGAAGAAGAAGGGTAAAGACAAGATCAAGGTATTGGATAAGATGATAAACAAGTTAAAAGACAAGTTTCTACCTTGTGATTACCAGATTAACCTAGTTAGGAGAATGCAAAGTTTGAATTAGAAAGATAGCTCGGTAAAAGATTACACCGAAGAATTTTACAGGTTAGACATCATATTTGGACATGTTGAAGATGAGGTGGAAAGAATAGAAATATATCTGAATGGGTTAAGAAGCTGTGTACAAGATGAGATCATCTTGGTAAAGATGAAGAGTATTGAAGAGGCATATCAGTTTTCCCGAAAAGTTGAGGAGAAATTGAACAAAAGATATGAACAAAGTTAAAGAGGAAGAGGAAGTAGATTCCCTAGAGGAAGAGGTAGATCTTATCGTGAAAAGAATAGATATGATTAGGAAAAGAAAAATTAAGACACACATCAAGATAAGGGTAAGATTGAGTGGAAAGGTGGAAATTCATTCAGAGGTAGAGGTAATTCCTACCTAGGTGGTTATAGCAGAAGAGGTTCCAAGGAACTTGTTATAATTGTGGTGAAGAAGGACACAGATATTTTGAGTGTACACATGCAAGCAGACTCACCGAATGAACTTGAGAAGGAAGGAAACCTAATGGTCAGAAGAATATTATGGAGTGAGAATAAAAAGAAAGATGTTGTAAGGAAAAGTTTTTTCAAGACCAGATGCAGAGTTGCTGACAAAGTTTGGACAGTAATTATTGATAGTGGAAGATTGAAGAATATGGCATCGGAGGAAATGGTCACAATATTGCAGTTGGAAAGAATGAAGCACCTAAAGCCCTATTAGATTTCATGGATCAAGGATGAACACACACTGATGGTGAGTGAACAGTGTTTTGTGAATCTAAAAATTGGAAAGTATTATGATAAGGTCTTATGTGATATTATGCCAATGGATTGTTGTCATATTTTATTGGGTAGACCTTGGAAATATGATAGACATGCTATACATTATGGAAGAGTGAAAAAATATACTATTTGGGTTGATGGTAAGAAGAAAATCTTGTTACCTTTGGTTGAAGAATCTGTTGGTGAGATATGCACATCTATGAAAGTTTGTTTAATGGAAGCTAGACAATTTGTTCAGGATTTGAAAAGGAATGATATCTGCTATGCTTTGATTCCTAACAAACTGAGTAAGAAAACAAAAGATAAAGTTGCTAAAGAAGTTGATAAATTATTCACCAAATACAAGGAGATTATTTTAGACAATGTACCTGATGGTTTTCCATTGATGAGAGATATTAGTCATTATATGGATCTGATTGTGGGAGCTAGTTTGCCAAACAAAGCACCACACTGGTTGACACCGACTGAGAATGAGAAACTCAACTGACAAGTTCATGAGTTATTGAACAATGGTTTGATTAGAGAAAGTTTGAGTCCATGTAGAGTGCCAGCTGTGTTAGCACCTAAGAAGAACGGAGAATGATGAATGTGTACTGATTCAATAGAAATCAACAAGATCACAGTTAAGTACAGATTTCCTATACCGATGATTGATGATATAATGAATTGTTTGAGTGGAGCAACATATTTTACCAAAATTTATTTGAAGAGTGAATATCATCATATCAAAATCATAGAAGGTGATGAATGAAAGGCTTCTTTTAAGAGAAAAGAAGGTTTGTATGAGTGGTTGGTTATGCCCTTTGGTTTAACTAATGCACCGAATGCATTTATGAGGTTGATGAATGAGGTTTTGAATAAATTATTGAATAAATGTGTGATTGTATACTTGGATGATATTATGATATTCTATATGACTAGAGAAGAGCATTTTATGCATATAAGACAAGTGTTGCAGAGATTGAAAGAGGAAAAATTGCTGATTAATTTGAAAAAGTTTTCCTTCATGAAAGAAGAACTTGTGTATTTAGGTTTTGTGATTTCAGCAGATGGTTTGAAGATGGATCCTAATAAATTTGAAGCTATAATTAGTTGTCCTACACCTGAAAATGTCATTGAGGTAAGATCATTTCATGGATTGGTAAGTTTTTACAAGAAGTTTATCAAAAATTTCAGTTCTATTTGTAATTCTACGACTGAGACAATGAGAGGAGATAAAAGAGAATTCAAATGGACAGATGGAGTTGATAAAAGTTTTGAGACTTTGAAAAAAAAGGTTTCTGAGTTACATGTGTTAGCCCTACCTAATTTCAATAATGTATTTCAAGTTGAATGTGATGCAAGTGGAAGTGCAATAGGAGCTATGTTGACTCAAGAAGGTAAACCTTTTGCTTTCTTTAGTGAAAAGTTGAATGACGCTAAAAGAAAATATTTTGTCTATGATCAAGAATTCTATGATATTGTTCAATATTTGAAGAAATGGAGACATTATTTGATGCCAAGTGAATTTGTGTTATATACTGATCATAAGGCTTTACAATATTTGGGTAGTCAGAATAAGTTGAATTAGAGACATCTGAAATGGGTAGAGTATTTGAAGATTGTCACATTTGGGATAAAGCATAAGAGTGGAGTTTCTAAGCGAGTTGTTGATGCATTGAGTAGAAGAAGATCTTTGTTGATTGAAATGAGAATTGAGGTTCTTGGTTTTGATGATATGAAGCATTTTTATGAAAATGACCCTGATTTTTCTGAGCAGTGGAGAATGTGCAGAGAACCTACTCCAAATCAACCAAGTAAGTATGAAGACTATTTCATTCAAGAAGATATGTTGTTCAAAGGTATTTAGTTATGTATACCGAGAGGATCAATGTGAACTAATTTGATCAAGGAAAAACATAGTATTGGTTTGGATGGACATTTTCGCATTAACAAGACATTGATTTTACATAAGGAAAGATATTTTCGCCTCAGTTGTATAAGGATGTTAAAACATTTGTGAAAAGTTGTGGAGTTTTTCAAGTTGCAAAAGTAGTAAGTCAGAATACTGTATTGTATACACTGGTTCCTGAGAAACCTTGGAGTGATATCAACATGGATTTTGTTCTTGGCTTACCGAGGATAGCAAGAGGTAATGATTCCATATTTGTTGTTGTGGATAGATTTTCCAAGATGACACATTTCATCCCATGTAGAAAAACATCAGATGCAGTGCATATAGCATATATTTTATTTAAGAAGATTGTCAGATTGCATGGATTAATGAGGGTATCATCTCTGACCGAGAGAGTAAGTTTGTTAGCTATTTTTTGAAAACACTTTGGAAGAAGTTGGACACCGAGTTGAAGTATAGTTCTACATTTCATCTACAAATTGATGAACAAACAGAGGTTGTAAACTGAAGTTTGGGTAAATTATTGAGATGCTTAGTTGGAGACACATCGAGTAATTGGGATTTGATGTTAGCACAAGCAGAGTTTGGATATAATAGTTTAGTAAATAGAAGTACTGGAAATACACATTTTGAGATTGTTCATGGCACACAACCAAGAGGTATATCAGACTTGAGAGATATTGTTGGATAAGAAAAGAGGGGTGATGAAGGAGAAAAATTTGTCAAGTTTATGAAGACATTGCATGAGGAAGTGAAACATAAGTTGGAGCAGAGTAATCATAAATACAAGGATAGTGCAGATAGATCAAGAAGACATAATACTTTTGAATTTGGTGATGCAGTTATGGTTCATTTGAAGAAAGGCATATTTCCTATTGGAACATATGGTAAATTGAAGATGAAGAAATTTGGTCCTTGCAAGATATTGAGAAGGTTTGACTATGGAGATTCTTATGAAGTAGAATTACCTGATGACATGGATATATCACTTATATTCAACATTTTAGACTTGTATGAGTATCATGAATCTAATGAAGAAGTAACAGTACCAAGTGTCGATTATCCTAAGAAACAGATAGAAGAAGTCGAGAAGATTTTGAAATAAAGAGTTGGAAAAATTACAAGAGGAAAAGTTTACATGGAATATCTGGTAAAGTGGAAGAACAGACCGATTGATGACTCATCTTGGATTTATCAATCTAAGTTGGATTCAATTCAGGTCAAATACCTAGATCATGATTCAGAGAATCATTTCTTTTAACCCTAGGTGTCTGATGCAGGAGCATCTTGGGTTCCTGGCAATCTTGTATCAACCAAAAAGATGTTTGTTTTGGTTTGGTAGCTTGTTGGAGACTGCTCGGTAACTATTTTATTTGGTCAGTTGAAGGTTTCTTGGTTCACCGCTCAGGCTCAGTTACTTATCTTGGCTGGCTTTACCGATAGGGTCTTGGTAGTTGTTCTTGATTGCTCGGTGGTTTCACCGACTGGTCTCTGTGCTCGGTAGTCTTTCTCACCGAGTTGGGTTTTGGATGTTGGATCTTCTGGCCGACATGGGCATTCAATATTCGTAGCATAATTAATGTTTTGGTCTCTCATTGGGATGCATGTAGACCTAAATCTGGGTCTTTTTTGTTACCTATGTTGGATCTTTATGATCTTTGGTTCAGACCTCTTTGGTGGACTCTTGTGTATATTTAGTTTCTGTTCTTAGATTTAGGGAGGCAGTTCTGGGTAGCGAAGAGTTAGAAGATTTGGATTGCAGGTCTGTGACCTCGCATGTATTAAGATTATTCTATAAAGATTTGAATGTATATGGTCGTAACCGAGAAGGCCTTACATCCTGACATGTATGATGTTTGGTGAAATAATATAAAGTTCTACTTTCTTTCTCTCCCTTTTTATGTATGTTGCTTCCGAGTTGTGTCTACAAGCTAGTTTGGTACCTAGGAGTGCCTTCGGCCCTGGTTATCCATACCCTCCTTGCGTCACAAGGGGATTTAAATCCCCAACCTAGCTCTAATACTAATTTTTGGAACATGTTTTTCATTGTGCCAAAAGATCAACTTGTTAACGCACGATACAAGTGTCATATATAAATGATCCACAAGAGGTGGTCAGTTCATGTCCTTAATTAGATGCAAATGCTGGAAAGTAGTCCAACAATATGTACATGTCAAATATCTAGTGAGAGAAAATTTAAAACTAATGACTTGTAAGATATCTAACCCAAAGTGTTTGGTAATGAACACAATAAATCATATATAACAACTAGTAGGATTTTTAGTAGTGGATAAATTAGAAAATTCTTGTATAAATTCATGTTGGGCCACATGTTCCTCATGTGATTATGTAATATTTATCTAAAGAAGAAAATTGATGTTAATAGAATAAGAGTGTTTTGATACTCAAATCACTTATCGCCTTACATTTAATGTTTAGAGTGGAGGGATAAATAAGACATTCCCCTCTATTCTCAAATGCACAAAGGAAGGATCCAAATTAATCAACCCAAAAAAGGATCAATTCATAAATGAATCAATCTATTGGAAATAAGAATAAAGAGGGAGATCCTAGGTCTCCCTCTTAAAATGTGTGTGAATGAATGTAAGTGTGTGATAGATTTATAATGATTAAGGATTTGAATTGAAATGGATAGGAGGAATGCACTAACATTGAAATATTGCAGATCTGAAGAATGCTATTTTTTGAGGTCTCTACTCAGTTTCTGGAAAATCTGAAGTATGATCCGGAACAAAAACACTAAGATGAAAAAAACCTAGAAATATTTTTCTAGTCTAACACCGTCTTGAGAAAAAGGTCAAACTTGACCCAAAAATGTCACCCCTGACCCAATAATCTTGACCTTGACCTGCACAGGTCCAATAGAAAATCTATTTTCAGATCCCGATAGTTTGCTGAAAAGGGTATCCATATCTGAGTTCAAATTTGCAGTCCTGAACCTATACCTGCAAGAAAAATAGGTTTGTTTGTTGGGGGGAGGGGTTTGCCTTAGTCAAACCCCGATTTAGGAATTAACCTTGAAATCAATAAAGTATAGAATGCTAGCAAGTAGTAGAATTGAATCTAATAATGAAGCTATGATATTGAATAGATATGCTAATGTAATTCAAATGTAAGCAAGTATGTAAATATGAAATATTGGACTCAATAGAAACCATAAACCTCCATGATTGTATTCTTGTAATCCACCTTGAAGGGAGAATGAATGAGTTTTTAGGATGCACAAAGGATCTTGAAGGAAGATCACACCACCATGATGGCTAGATCTAGGGTTTGAATGATGAATCTTGAATGCTTGAACCAAATCCCTTCAAAGGCTTGAGAGCTTGGATCCTTGATCTTTAATGGAGAGCTTGAATGATTGAGAGGAATATTTTAACACATTGAAAGCTTGGAAACATGTAGAACAATGGATGCTTGAACTTTTTGCTTGATCACCTCTTCTTACTTGGTTGATGGTTAGATAAAATAAGAGGAGAAAGCTTCCTTTTATATGAAATAGGGCACAATATTCTAGAGAGGCTGACATAGGAGAATTAAATTCCAATTAGACCCATTCCCCTAGAAGAGGACCTATATTAAATATAATTAAGGATTTGCCACTTCAGAACCCAAAACAGTCGACTCGAATACAGGAAAAATGAATTTTTGATGACCTCTGGCAGCCGACTGGCTTCCAGATTTGGAAGGGGGACCAAGGTCAAGGTTGAGGTCAACCTTGACCCAGGGGGTCAGAATCCCTGGATAAAGTGCCAGGTGGGATAAAAGGTGCCCGGAGAGGCCCAATCAGGGTCCTAAACATGTAGATAAGCAGGAGAAGATGCAAAAAGGAGGGGACAGTATGATAGTGGTAAAAAACATCCCCTAAGGAGGGTTAAATGTTCTTAACATGGAAGTGCTTCCATTTTAAGATGATAAATTAAGCCCCCACTTTAACGGAAGTATGGAAATCGAACATGCTTTTGGTAAAGTTAGAAGAAAGACTCTGGTGGATTGCAATGAGGTAGAACATCACTAAGTAAAATACATAAGCCCCTAGACCAAGGTTTCTAACTCAACATACATGCATAAAAGATATGAACAATAAAGAGCAATCAATCATAGAAACACACATGACTACATAAGAAAGACAAGAACAACACTATAGATAAAATAGCTTCATGATCTAATCCTACTAGAATGAAAGCGAAAAAGAGAGAAAAGAGAAAGTGATTACATCACCTAGTAAGATGCCCACCTTACTATGAATCACCAAGGAGGGAGAGCCCAACAGGTTCACCCATAAATTGTGCTTGTAATTGTAATGCATTTTCTGACAGCTTTTGAAAATATCCATAGATCCACATTCTTGTATCAATATGAATATAAAATACGTGTTTTTTAAGGATTTAGCAACTTATGTGCATTACCTTCCAAGGATTTAGCATATTGTAAAATTGAAAATGCGTATCTCTTCATGATTTAGCAACTTATGTGCCTTACCTTTTAAGGATTTAGCAAAAAAAAAATGCGTGTCTCTTCAGGATTTAGGAACTTATGTGCGTTACCTTTCGAGGATTTAGCATATTGAAAAATGTAAATTAATGTAAACTATAGTACATGGAAGACCCTATATATGCCCCCTCCTTATCATGACTACCTACAAGGCAGGATAAGGAAGAGAAATAGGATACCTACTTCAGAAGCTAAGGAGATATCTCCAGCTTAACAACAATATACACTATACCCTTAGCAATGAGTATTGACCCTTACCTCTAAGAACATAGATAATCATGAAATGGATATGTCCCATATGGAAAAAGGATCCTCAAAGAGGAAGAGATATTATCATCAAGACCCCCACCATAGATGAGTACTTTAGGATAAAATATCATCTTCTAAAGAAAAGAGGAACCCAAGATTCAATCATCAAGCCCCCTGCGATGAAGAGGAAGAGGAATCTCAGAATGAAGGAGTCAAAATCTAACCCAAAGCAAAGGCAAGAATTTATCAAGAGCATAGTTTGCAAAATAAAGAAGAGGTGATGACCTAGGGAAATCACCTCCCATATAAGAGGGTATCCATAGTTAAAAAAACACATCTTTATAAAGAAATAATGTTATATGATAAACAAATGCCACTAAGCTAAGGAAAGTAAATCCTTAGAAAGAGGAAGAAGGAAAATAATACCTTGCCCCCCCAGTGATGAAAGCAAGGGATATATCTGATGACATTATTTTTCCATTTAGTATACTCAGTGAAAAACATTGACAAAGCATTACCGGCAGACAACAAGCATTACCAGAGAACCACAGGCAGTACCGGTAAAATGCAAGCATACCTGATAGGACAAAGATTTTGAGAAAAATGCTAAGTATAAAAGTGACAAGCATCACCGGCGACCACAAGCATCACCGGTGACCACAAGCATCACCGACAACCACAAGCATTACTGGCGACACAATTTTCAGAACTAACCTGACAAAAATAGAAAAGGCATACCCGACGACAAGTTCAAGAAAGGAACACCGATGACCAAGAAAACCAACCATCAGAACTGACAGACAGATAAAGAACCCGCAAATTATGGATCTAATTTTTACACGATGGATAAAGCAATGTAATTCTATTTATAGAGTTTTATTTTGTTTTAAATCATAATTTGATGGTCATGCAAGCTTTATGTAAATGCTTTAAATCATCCTAACTGATCTAAAGCATATCTAACTAAAGATCAAGGTCAATTTGTAAACCTTGGATCTAGAGTTAACTTGTGATGCATGAATCAAGAATTGAATCTAAATTAGTATAAATAGATGTTCATACTCAATTGTGAGTACATGAATTCTTTATTATTGATAGCCATGAAGAGCATCTAAAGAGCAGAAGGCAGACTTCATGCAAAGATCAGAAACAGAGTACATCAGTTATCAAGAACACACAGAGGCTACCAACGAGCAGATAAAGGTATTATTCAATCATGGAAGGATGATTACTTATATGTATGAAGCTTTATATGATCTATTATCAACAATTGAAGATTGCATATATCATCAGATCAAAGACTTATGTAGTTGCATTCTAACAAGTTCATCACATCTAAAATCCTTTTGTGGAAGGTGGACTTAACCGTTCTTTCCAAATCTCTTAACAGAGTGCACACTTAACAGTGTTGCTAAAGCTTCAAATGAAGTAGATCTTAATAGGTCTCCACTATA
>MU224958.1:1065497-1076694 GCA_018584345.1 Thuja plicata | reverse complement strand
GATAAAATAGAAATAGGATCAATGGAGATCTTATTCAAACAAATTTCATCCTCACTTCCATGTACCTCATTAGGGGATCTATCCTCTTTAGCAACAAAAGCCTCATCAAAGTATTCAAAACAAAAATTATACATGTTGAATACAATGAAAAATGTAAATGTTTTTGTATTTTTAAAGAAATTTTGTGAGTTTTATGAATTTTAGAGCATAAAATAAAACCTACTTCTATATGCATGCAATATCTAATATGAAATGCAAATCTAACACCAAAAAGAAAGAGTTGTCTATCGCGGGTTCACCAAAATGTAAGGTAGAAAACGATGTTTATAGAATAAGAGTGTTTTGATACTCAAATAACTTATCACCTTACATTTAATGTTTAGAGTGGAGGGATAAATAAGACATTCCCATTTATTCTCAAATGCACAAAGGAAGGATCCAAATTGATCAACCCCAAAAAAGGATCAATTCATAAATGAATCAATCTATTGGAAATAATAATAAAGCAGGAGATCCTAGGTTTCCCTATTAAAATGTGTGTGAATGAATGTAAATGTGTGATAGATTTAGAATGATTAAGGATTTGAATTGAAATGGATAGGAGGAATGCACTAACCTTGAAATATTGCAGATCTAAAGAATGCTATTTTCTGAGGTCTGTACTCAATTTCTGGAAAATCTGAAGTATGATCTGGAACAGAAACACAAAGACGAACAAAACCTAGAAATATTTTTTTGATCTGACACCATCTTGAGAAAAAGGTCGACCTTGACACACAAATGTCACCCCTGACCCAATAATATCGACCTTGACCTGCACAGGTTCGACAAAAAATCTATTTTCAAATCCTGATAGTTCGTTGAAAAAGGTATCCAGATCTGAGTTCAAATTTGTAGTCCTAAACCTGTACCTGCAAGAAAAGAGGTTTGTTTTTTGGGGGGAGGGGTTTTCCTTAGTCAAACCTCGATTTAGGAATTAACCTTGAAATCAATAAAGTATATAATGCTAGCAAGTAGTAGAATTGAATCTAATAATGAAGCTATGATATTGAATATATATGCCATTGTAATTCAAATGTAAGCAAGTATGTAAATATGAAAGCTTGGACTCAATATAAACCATAAAACTCCATGATTTTATGCTTGGAATCCACCTTGAAGGGAGAATGAATGAGTCTTGAGGATGCACAAAGGATCTTGAAGGAAGATCACACCACCATGATGGCTAGATCTAGGGTTTGAATGATGAATCTTGAATGCTTGAACCAAATCCCTTCAAAGGCTTGAGATCTTGGATCGTTGATCTTTAATGGAGAGCTTGAATGCTTGAGAGGAAGAATTTAAAACCTTGAAAGCTTGGAAACATGTAGAACAATGGATGCTTGAACTTTTTTCTTGATCACCTCTTCTTACTTGGTTGATGGTTAGAGAAAATGAGAGGAGAAAACTTCCTTTTATATGAAACTAGGGCACAATCTTCTAGAGAGGCCAACATAGGAGAATTAAATTCCAATTAGACCCATGCCCCTAGAAGAGGACCTATATTAAATATAATTTAGGATTTGCCACTTCAGAACCCAAAACAACCGACCTAGAAGCGGGAAAAATGAATATTTGATGACCTCCAGTAGCCAACTGGCTTCCAGATTTGGAAGGGGGACCTAGGTCAAGGTCGAGGTTGACCCTGACCTAGGTCAAGGTCGAGATTGACCCTGACCGAGGGGGTCAGAACCCCTGGAAAAAGTGCTAGGTGGGATAAAAGGTGCCCGAAGAGGCCCAATTAGGGTCCTAAACAGGAAAATAAGCAGGAGAGATGCAGAAATGAGGGGACAGTATGATAGTGGTCAAAAACATCCCCTAAGGAGGGCTAAAATTTCTTAACATGGAAGTGCTTCCATTTTAAGATGATACAATTTATTTTTCAAGGTTTTTTATTAGATAAGTAGGGAGAGGGCTCTGATACCTTACAAATAAAGATAAGCATTCAACATAGTAAAACAAACAACACACAAAGCAACAAATCATAAAGACCTCACTGCCCCAGGAAGAAACTAAATTAGATTCTAAAAAGGTACCCAAAACCTTTAAGGGTTTTAAAAATCCCCCCTAAACCTTCGCTTCTATAAACAAACTATCTGGAAAAATTGAAAAAGCATGGAAACCAACCCATCCTACCATAGAACATCCTAGACAACCAGTTACAAGAAGAGGGGGGATTTTTCCAAGGTTTCCAAAACCTTTATAATGGATGTAGAAATGGCACCCAGAGCCCATCATCTTCTCCAAAATAGGAACTCTCAGATGAAAAACAACTCCTCAACTACAACACACCTCTCAACCTTGATAGAAGAGGGTCTCACCTCAATAGGGGTAGTAGAAAAGGAGATAAACAGAAGAACGAACCAAACAAACATTATCCTTATATCTGAGCAATTGCATTAGAGAGAACACAACATATAGAAACTACTCTCCTCCTTCCATAAGGAGACCCCCCCTCAATAGGTGATGCCCCCACCTTAATTAGGAGCAAGAAAGATAAAACTACAAGCATAATGCATGATTCTCGCAATAAATTTACAATTAGAGACCCTACCTCTATACGGGCCAACTTTACCTCCATAGAATCATACAAGAATAAGCCCGGCTAGATGAAACATAAGACCAACCAAGAATAAATAAGAAGTTCCATGTATCTAAAGGATCTAACACAAACTCTGAAAAGAAAAAATCCAACCAAAAACAAACCACTGCTAGAGCAGGCCCTTGAAAATTGCTAGCATTGATCTGGCCACCAACAAGAGAAAAACTACCAAAAACAACAACAAACCTGACACAAAGCATCACCTCTGAGATAGGGCCTAAATATACCCAACAAAAACAACACCCACAAGACCCAACAAACATCTAGACTTCTCTCTAAGAAGAACAACCATCCAAAGATTAGGGGAAAACATAGACCCTGATTCACAACACTGATTGACACTAACCCTGGCTAGAAAGTCCATAACCCAAGATGCCAACCTGGAAATAGAAAGATACCCAAAAAAAATAGGAAAGCCACCAAAAGCCCCATATTTCAAATAAAACTCAAATCTTCTACCATCAATGGAAGAAGCCTAGGATAGGGAATCTTCATCAACAATCTCCATAAAAGTCACAACTCTGCCAAATGAAACCCTACCACCTGTCAACACTACAAAAGTGGCTAAAACCAAAGCATCTTCCTCAACCACCACAAAACCAGCAGCCTAAAAAAATAGGACCATAATATAATAGAAATTGACATCTCAAACACAAGACAAAACTCAAACCCACATCAATCCAAGGGGATAGAGATACCAAAATAGAGAATAGGGGAGTCCAAATTTCTCATACCAAGCCCACACAAATCTCTACGATCATATACAATTGCAACATCATAAATGAACTTCCCACCTGTACGAAGACCGCCAACCCACAAAAAGGATAGAGGTCCTACCATGCTCCAATGTAGGACCATATAAACCCACCACAACTTCACAAAGGATAATGAAGCCATTGAAGAATGGTCAAGAAAATCCACCATTTGCCTATCATAATACCAACATATATCCTAGAGATGTACGACAAGAACCATAGAGTTTCCCATCGAGAAGACTTAAGGAAGAATGACTGGCATGCAGAGAAGAACCTAACCCTTCAAGCCACAACAACTAGAGAGAACTGACCCAAACAATTAAGGACAAACCCCATGAAGGTGGTAATGCCCACCAATATTTATAGATTACACTAACCTTGTTAGCCCAAACACCAAGGAGAGAGACCAAAACCTCCCACCCAAGCAATAGCCAGGAGTAAAAAAAACAAAATAAGGAAACACAACCTTCTCTGCATCAATCGAGACCACAACATGGGAAAACACCACATGCATAAAAAAACCATATCCTCCCACATCTACATCTTCTCCATCTTTGTCTCCTTCCCCTGCCTCTGGAACCCTCGCCCCTACCTTGTTCGCTCCCACTCTCTCGCTCATTTCAAACAATAATATTTATTTTTCATATTAATTAATGGGAGGAACAATTACATTTATGGGAACATCATTGTGAACACCATTTGGAATAGATTAATGCTCGTGAAGATTTAAGTGTGTAATCTTTCTTAAAGGGAGACTACGTAAAAGTGACTTTGACATGCAAGTAAATCTCAAAATCTTATACGATAGATAGGAATAACCTAATTGATGGTAAAAAATCAAGAAAAATATATAATAAACAAAGTTAAAATAAGTATAAATTGTAAGGCCAACATTGAAAACCCTAGAAAGGGTAGAGCGATGAATGATTTAGCCCAATTTTGTAATTTAAAAAATAAGATGACATTTACAAGAACCAATTTTTAAACATCTACAAAGGGCATGCTAGAAGAAGATGAGAAGTAATAGTAAATTTGTTCGACAATGTTCAATTTATCAAATATATGTTATTTTTAAAAAATGCTACTTAATATATTTAGAATAAATTGAACCCGATTTTGATATAACTTGGACACAAGAATTAAGTTATTACTATGAATTTATAAACGATGTTACAAGTTCTAATTAATGCAGTTATGATTTGACAAATAAATATATTAAATGTGGAATTATTGATTATTTATATATATTATTGGATTGAAACTATAAAATCTTATATTATTTTTTAAAATTTATTTTCTAGAAATAAATTTTAAGAGACATAATTGATTGAATACTTGTGAACGCTAAAGTTTTACTTCATTAAAAAATACTTTCTTACTGTTAAATGTCAAGCACCTTCAATTAATGATTATTTCTTTGTAAAAATGACCACTTTACTATCCCACTTCAATTTTATTTTTATTTTTTCATTTTTTTTGTGTGTCAAAAGGACCACCTTACAATCACATGTCAATCACCTTCAATAACTGGAAGTATTTCTTTGTTAAAATGACCTTCTTACTATCAAATTTCAACTACCTTCAATTAATGAAATTTTCCTTCATTAAAATAACCTCTTTACTATCACACGTCACGATCTTCAAAAAAGAGAAATTTCCTTTGCTAAATTGACTTCTTTATATTGCATGTCACCACCTTCAATTAATGATAATATCATTCATTAAAATGAGTCTTTTACTATCATATGTGAGCTACCTGAATTAATGAAAATTTCTTTCATTAAAATGACTTCCTATCTATTGCATGTCAGCGACATTCAATCAACAAAAAAACAATCATTAAAAATATGACATTACGATCACATATCAACCAATTTAAATCTCTTTAGTTACAAAGACCTTACTAACACCTATCAACCACGATCAATCAAAAGTCAGCTGCTAACTAAAATAACCTTTAAAAAATCCTTTGATTGAAGGTGATCTTTCATTAATAGCAAGTACTAGTGAATTTATAAACCTATATTTAGAAGCCACCATTTTTAATCGAATTCACAAAATTAAACGAGCTCCCAAATTTTTTAAATTCTTTGCGATTCATCACAACAATTGATTTGTTTATGCTTCTATTGAAAAAAGGATCCGCATGTAGTTAATATTGTTGATTGGGGTAATTTATTAGTAGTAGTTGCAATGAATAAGTCGATAGGGAAATTTTAACAATAGTATGGTTTATGGAATTTTTTTAATTAAAGCTTTTAATTTTAAGTTTGTCAATTTGGAAGATTAGTATAACTGAAAAATATTGAAGTTTAAGGAGAGTTGTTTAATGATAAGAAAGTTTTGATTGTCTTTATTTAATTGAGTAGGGTATGAGTTCTAGTATTTTGGGCGTAAGATAAAAGGTTGAGTAATAAAAAATGGGAATGAGATGGAAGTAAGAATATTGGAAATTGCATTTAATTTTGAAACTTTTGTATGTTGACATATGTCAATTTCAAATGGAAGGGAATTTTAGGACAAATTGATTTGGACATGAAGTCAATACAAAATACATGTATGCAAAATGAAAAGGAATACCTAATGGTTAATTGCATATTTAACATTCAATAGTATTTTGTTATAATTGTATAGAACACTTTAATCATGATGTAGCACTATAATTCTACTAATTGTCACTAGATTTGACAATATTTATTTATAAGGTATTGTATTTGTGATTATTTTATAATTGCAAAGTAAAATATAATTTATTAAGGGCAATATAAAAGGTCAAAAGGGGAAAACAAGATGAAAGGTTTTAAGTGAGCATTATAAATATTATATATGGACAATTTAAAAGAAGGTCGAGCTATCTTTGGATAACTTTTATAGAGAGAATTAATAAAAAATAAGTTCATCATGTCTCTATTGAATACCTTCCAGTTTAACTCAATTTAGAATAAAACTCCTCAATGTGTTTTTTTAATATGTTTAACTAATTTCTTGTTTCTTTTGTATTCTTCATACTATCACATTCTATATTCACATTGTTTTGATATTTTTCTTTGTTATTTTATGCATATTTATTGAAACCATATATTGCAATAACACCTTCATTGTTCATTTCATGCAAATATTTCTTATATAAAGAGTGTTGTTTTTTATTAGATAAACAGAGATTTTGAAAGGGCCTTGATCCCTTGTACAAAGAGAAAGATAAAGCATTTAAAAGCCCAATAGAACAACAACCAACTAAAGTAAAACACCACCATAAAAATAAGAGGCAGAACAACACAAAGAAAACACGAAGAGCTAGTGTGAAATCAGGGTGGCTTAAAATATTGGTCCAAAGCTCTTTGATTGAACACATTGGAATGATCCTTCTCCCCAAATTGCATTTTCTTGAGACAAGGAGGAGACATAATCATTGACATGTCCTTCATTAGGCCCAAAAGCATTATCTATTCTTGAACAATCCAAAAGGGAACTTCCTTTGTTAGAATCAATGTTTTGACTCCTAAAAAATAGGGAAAGTTTCATCCTTATTTGTGTCCTTTTTTGTTAGAATTAGTATTTTAAGCCTCCTAAAAATTAGAGAAATTCTCATCCTTATTGGTCTCCTTCTTTTTCCAAATGAAGTGTTGTTTCTTATCTTTAAGTAAGAATTGTATCCATGACCCACCAAATCACAAGCATAACAAATAATCAGGGAGTCCTCATACTTGAAGTGTTGCACCCACTTCCCAAATTTAGAGGATAGGGTGTTATGGGCAGGGAGAGCTTGATTTTCTCCACAAGCACACACAATCTTGAAAATAACAAGCGTTTCTAAAACTTAGTATCTTATCTGTAGAACTGTACTTTTGAAAATAATTGACAATTATCTTGAAAATATATTAATTCCAAAACTCTAATTGCAACCTAGGAAATTGAACCCAAACAAGAAGCAACAAATTTTCCATGCATTGGTTGAAACCAAGAGACCAATTTTGCACGCTAAGACCATTTGAACTCAAAAACCAAGGGCATTCGAACAAAATCCTTGAATAGTCCTCTTGGCAAGAAAAGGAAAAAGAAAAAATCTATTTATCGTAGAAGAAACCTTTCCCTCGCTAGGATATTTCCAAACAGGATGGATCCATCTTCTCACAGAATCAATATTGGGATGATTCCCTCAAAGCCTCCCAACAAGAGAACTCTTGAGCCAATCATTCTAATCAACAACAAGGGAGTTAGGAATATTAAAGTAAACCTGAGCACCCCCCATATCCATATGATCATTGACACACATAGAAAAACCAATCAGAGCCTCATCAGGTAAGGTTGTAGGAGATGAGACAGGAGCAAAAACTATGGGCTCAAGATTAATAACCAAAGCTGCAACTTCTGAAATAGTAGAGCTTAAAAGTGACTTAAAACTCTCAAAAGGAATATCCCTCCCATGATACTTATTATATTCGTTTCTAACCTTCCTAATAGGAGTCGAAACATCCTTTGAACCCTTATCATCAAAGCAATCTCCTCTGAAATATTTTCAACACCATTTTCCTCCAACTCTATAGGAGAAAAGCCCTTAGCCACCCGAACAAGAGTCAAGGTTTTTGGTAGCTCAAAAATATTCTAATTCAACAGGAAGGATGATAGACTATGAGAAGAGGAAATAAACCCTCTTCTCAAACCAAAAATTTGGTCGCCATCCTTGGCATCCAACATCAATACCTCATCAATCTTGTTTTCTTTAGCACGAGCCTCAAAAAACATATTCACAAGGAACACATCCTCATCATCTTAGCTATCTCCATTTAAAGGAGAGAAACATAGGTCTTCATTAGCATCATCATCCTCAGAGACAATAACCTCCTTACTATAAGAGGACTAGTAAAGGGCCTCCAAATCTTCAGAAACCCCCTCAAAAAAGTAGAGCTAGTTGCCAGATCTATAGCAACTAAACCCCATAAAACCCTCTCATCATCTTTGTTTGGGTTGTCACTATCAGTATTTGCCTCACCCAAACCACTAGCACAAACACTTGCAGTGAAAACCCTATCATTTTCCCGCACATAACTCCTATGCCAAATCTTGACCCCTAACCCCATTGCTTGGTGCTTCTAACCAAGAAGACAAGATGAGACATAAAACCTAGATCCAATGCATGGGCTCACCAAAATTGTGAAGGCACCCTAAAAAATGACCACACAGTAGGCCATAGAGAAATTACCCATTGTTCACTAACATAGTAACGCCCCCTTTGCAGACCTAAAAAGATGCCTAGATCACAATAGAGAAGTCGCTAGGGTTTCCCTTAGTGCTCCTTGAAATTCCTAGTGCCACCATGAATCACTCATGGTCCAATCTTCTTATGTGATTGTTAAAATAAACAATGTCTATAGATTGTTGTTATATTAGATAAACATCACATTATTTCTTCTCTCACTTGTCAAAACAACAATTTTTGTTTGGTTATAAATATGTAGAAGAATTAGCTTTAATTTATCATTAAAAAATTAGTGCATGGTACTTGATGCCACAAATAAATTAGTTGTACATATAGATCAAATTACTTTTAAAAGCTAGGTTCAATAGAATAATCATGAAAACCATATTCCTTTCACTATATATTAATGCAAGGTGAATGTTGGGACATGTTGTGAGAGAACATCATGAGACTAACATGAAAATAAATGTGAAGAGCTCCATATACAAAAAAATAAAAATCAATAAAAATGACTAAACCTGGAGTCATAGCATCAATTCATCTTTGTAACATCACTAGACATTGAAAGTATCTCATTGCAATATCTTCTACCTACATATGAGTGAGTGAGTAGGGGCCCCTTAACAAGAATTTGGTATATTGTCTCATTTATGATTGCCCCCTAGAAGTGTGTTGATAGAGTTCATTCTGTAAAACAAAACCCATCAAAAGCTCATTATTTGACATTAAAATCATAGCTATCATTGTGGAGCATCTCCTCCATCTCTACACAATGGTGAGTTCTCAAGTTTGATGATTTTAAGGAATTTTTTTGGAGAAACTAGAGTAAAGCTTCTACAATTATTTTAAAGGAAAACATTCCACTACATCTTCGACAATTTATGATAGTTGGGGTGGGGAATAAATGAGGATGTTTACTTGTACGATAAATATATATAAAAAATAAGAATTTGTGAATTATAATAAAATATTTATCACAATTAGTGATTTTAATTCAAACCTGTTTAACCTTATTTACTATAAAATAATATTGTCTATAAATTCATTCTTCCATTTTATCTTATTTACCTATTATAGAAACAATGAATGAAAGCTAGGCATTTAGTCTAGAAAATGTTGATCTCATTTATTTTCTCAATCAATTGATTATGTACACAAATAATTTTATCCCACTAAGTTCACTATGATTCAAGGTTATGATCGGTGAATTCAAAATAATAATTCTTTCAAACTACTTGGCATGGTCACCTTTCATACCTAAAATTTCAATTTCTTGAATGAAATTTTATGCTTTTAAATAATTTAAGAAATATTATTTTTGAAATTTACCTTCATATTTGTGCATTGAATTTCAACTTTCTATCTAGGTTTTATATTTAATAAAACATAGTTTACCTTTAAAAAAAGATTCTAATATAAACTTATTAAAAATCAAACAATGTAATATTTTAAAATTTCTTTAAATTTTAAAATAATATTATATGGTAAAAAATCTAATGCTTCCATGTGACAAATATGTAATGCACTATAAATGACACCACTCATGAAAGCATCTATGATCACTCACAATCATCACAAAGTGTAATCCAAAATTTTGACGAAAAAACTAAAAAACAATTGAATCCAGAAGCATTATCAAATTTAAATCATGATTGTGGAAATCTTATATCTTTGACGCTTATCTCTATCGTGGCCAACCTAGTTGTGTTTCTTAGATGATCAAGTTGATATATAGATGTGTAGATGGTTGCATTGAAGTGTGGATTGACTTGGATTGAATGTGAAGACAATGCGATGCAAATATGAAAGAGCAGAGGTGCGAATGTCTGACTTTGACAGAGTTGTTGCAGTGGTTGATCAAGAGATCCTACATCTTTTCAATTCATCATATCTTTGTGCTTTCTATAAGACAATGACTCTTTTGGTAGCTTATATAGACCTGTATTTTGCTTTGGGATTGTGTATCTCAGCTTTGCAAGTCCTTGTATCTTGCCCTAAGGTTGTACGCCTTAGCCTACAGGAGCAGTAAGCCCCCTGTTCCATGGCCTAAACATTTGTAATTAGTAATTCATATAATGAGTGTGTTCTCACCATAGTTTTTTCGACATTGGATTTTCCATGTAAAAGTCTAGTTTTCACGTATTTGCATTGTCATTATAATATCTTGCATTGATGGTTAGTGGGGTAAAGATAATTGATAAGAATGTGTGATAGAAAACATTTAAGATCTTGTTAAGACTAATTCATCTCGCCTCCCTCCCCCTCCTTAAAATATTAAGGTGTGTTCAACAATCCAAGTAAGGTGCACAACAATTGACCCCCTTCACCTTAGTGGTAAAAAATAGATCCATTTTATCGAACAAGTGCTGACCTCCTTTAGGTAGCTTAGGGCCCGTTTGTTTCGTGGAATTTGTGCATGCTGGAATTGCCAATTCTAGAATTGAATCCATTCTGGTAATTGTGCTATTCTCAAAACAAATTCTAGAATATGGGCTTGTCCTGTTTGGTTCACCTGGAAGATGACTGAGAAGATGCCAATTTTGCGTTTGGTTCCGCACAACTAGAATTGGAATTGGAATTTTGTTTTTGCACACATACACATAT